>APFE030831337.1:73430-126871 GCA_000404065.3 Pinus taeda
AAACTCTGCTTCTTCCAAAGTTAAGCAACGCCTAGGGATTGAATCAACCCCTCTGCGATATAATGTATCACCAATGATAACATAGTTTTTGGCAAGGTGACGTAACTTTTGATGCTCATCTTTGGAGGAAGCAGGTGGGAACTTTGAAGTCTGGAGATATATAATGATATCTCCATACCAGGGATCTTGTGAAGAAATGAGGAATAAATGTTGGTCGGGGAAATTTTCCTCATAAACAATGGCTTCCTCACAAGGCAGCTCGGAAATTAATTCCGTAAAAACGAATGACTTCTTAGATTTGGCTGACAAGAACTCGAGATCAAATATTTTCAAAATAACAATCCATTGATTATATTTGCCCCCAATCACTTTCCTACTGAGGAAAAACTGAAAAGGATTGACAAATGCGAAGACGAACAATTTGCGTAGCAGAATATAATGACGAATCCGCTGGATGGCATGGACTGCTACCAAGGCCAATTTCTCGATAGAAGAATAGCGTAGCTCAAGTCCTACTAAGCCTTGACTCAAGTAGTAGATTACATGCTCACTGAGAGCATCATCCTCCTGAACCAGAACCATACCTATGGTTGATTCTACCACAACGAGATACAAAAGGAAATATCTACCATAATCCGATGGACTCATCAATGGAGCAGAGATTAATGCCTATTTCAAGTCATTAAAATATCGTTGCACAAAGTCGTCCCATAAAAATGGAACTCCTTTCTTAAGCAAAAGCATAAATCCTTTGGTAATCTCAATGTATTTTTCTATAAATATTCTCAAGAAATTTGCCTTCCCTTGGAGACTTTGAAGTTGACGGATTGAATATGGGGGAGGAAATTGAATTATTGCCTCAAACTTAAAAGGATCTACTCGAATCCCTTCAGTCGATATGATGAATCCTAATAATCAACCAAATGTGACTGCAAAAACGCACTTATTCGGATTCAACCGGATTTTATAAAAATGACGTCTCTCAAAAACTAACCGAAGGTGGCCGGGATGATCGATTCTCTTTCGAAAACGAGCAGCTAAGTCATCCAAGTATGCTATGATAACATGTTTGATGTCATGGAAAGCATAAGACATGGCACGCTGAAAAGTAGCTCCAACATTTTTAAGACCAAAAGGCATCTTCTTGTATGTAAACGTGCCCCAGGGACAAATAAAAGCTGTCTTGTGCTAGTCCTCTGGACGGATAGTAATTTGATTGTAACTAGAGAATCTGTCCATGAATGGAAAAATTTCATTACCCGCACATTCATCAACAATTTGATCAATAAAAGGCATGGGGTAATTGTCTTTTGGACAAGCTTTATTCAAATCCCTAAAGTCGATGCATACTCGGATCATTCCTTGCTTTTTATGTACTAGGACTGGATTGGAAACCCACTCCATTAGAGGAATGTGGTATATGAAACTTTCCTTAAGCAACTTTTCAACTTCAGCTTTAATGGTTGCTGCTTTCCGAGGATTGACCGGTTGAAGCTTCTGACGAATAGGTTTGGCGTTTTCGTACGTCTTGATCTCATGCTAGACTATAGATGGATCAGTTCCAGGCATTTTCTCATAAGACCAAGCGAACACATCTCGAAAATATTTAAAGAGGTTGGTGTAAATTTGAATTTCTTTAGGAGAACAATTGGCTCCGATGAAGACATTTTCTATAACATTAGGATTCCTAGAGATGTTTATAGGTACAGTTCTTGAGATAACCGACATATTACCTTCGGCAGATTGGAGAACCTGGATTCAACTTCATAAAATGGAGGAAGAAAATATGAACTATGATGTAAATCTTCCCATGGTTGATCCACACCCATCATTTCCTCCAAAATTGCTTCTTTATATGGTAAAACTGTATCTAAGCAATCTAGAGTTGAAGTAGAGTTGAGGGTCCAAGCTGGAGCCACATCACCATCTAACTCCTCTTGTGAAAAATGAGTGGGATGGTTGTCTGTAGATTTAACGATAGATTGATAGCTAAGTTCTGCTACAGACATGGGAAATGCCATTCCACCCACCTGCCCTCCATCTAATGTGGTCATAGATGAAGGTAAGGTCAAAGGGTCTAAAAAATAATGAGTTTGAAAGAACTCTTTCCGTGAAGCTCCCCTGGAGGATGAAATTGCATTGGTTCTAGCTATAGCAAAAGGAGGTCAAATATACCCATTAACGAAGACTACATCCCAACTCCTAAATTCTCGATAGGTTGATGGGGATTATTCACCAATGGAATGGTAGAATCTGAAGTTGCGTGGGATTCACCTGGAGAATAATCTAACTGATCAATTTTAACAATTCTCCCCTCATGAGGAAAACAAAGAATGCAGAATAAATATGAAACTATGGCATTCATCTCATAAATCCAATTCCTTCCTAAGAGGAGGTTATAATCTAGGTTGGCATCAACAATTTCCACCTCAATATTTACGACCTTTCCCCCAACACATATAGGAAAGGCTGGGATAATTCCATGTGGCCTATGAGAATGTCCATCAAATGTTGTCAAGAGAGTCGGTGAAGGAACAACTGAAGGTGATCCAATGGCCTTCCAACATGACATAAACATTACGCATGTGGAAGCTCCCTCATCTATAACTATTCGAAAAATATTGGTTTTTCGGTAAGTGGACTTTATCTGGAAAGCCATATGGTGAAGGAGTCCCTTTTTGACATTCAGCATATCAAAAGTGAGCACTAAAGAATTCTTTGGATCTACTGCACCGATTGCTGAAAGCAAAGCACTAATCTAAGTAGGACACGACTAGAGTACCTCCAAAGTAGACATAGCACAAGGAATTTGAGCCAGATCTTCTACAATCGAGTAGTTGTGGGCTGCCCTAGCATTAGGGTTAATAGTTGAGTGCTTTCCGGAACATTTCGTATCCAAGGTATAGACTCAGCAGAGGGTCGCTCAATATGAAGTGGGTCTATGGTTTCACTAATAGATTTAGCCTTAGATGTTTCCATTTCACCATAATTGTGTGCTCGTGTAGCAACTTCTACATGAGAGTTCATCATATAAACATTTGAGGAATTTTCTCCTTCCTGGTTTCCTCCTGTGGAGGTACCAGTGTTTGAGTTCGCGCCAGCAAGTAATTGCTGCCCTTGGGGAAAAGGGTTAGTTATAACAGCTTGGGAGCTAGAGGAGCCTTGTTGCACTAACAAGTGTTGAGAATCTTATATCTTAGGGTAGAGGTGAGTCGAATGATCTCCATTGCATAACTTGCATGGAAACTTAACCTTTTTCTTAGACTCTTTTCTACCCTCACCAGCACTGTTGCCGGGTTTGCTCGCATTGCCTTTCCCCTCCTGGTTCTTCTTCTTACCTCGTACCTTCCTCTTCCCATCGGATTGTTGATTTTCTTTGGGGTTAGAGGCCTGGATGGCATTTATAGAGGTAGGTTGGGAAGGTGAAGGTGTATACGGTGCTGCCTGGTTAGAAGAAGTAGTTTGTAGAGACAACTTCTGCAATTGGTTCAAAAGGTTCACCGTATTTGTGTCAATTTATCCAACTATACCATCGGTGTGAGGGCTTGGCTTCAGTTTGGCTAAATCAACCTTAGATCTAGAAGAATTAGGTAGGATTTTCTAAAGAGCCCTAGACTGAGAATATATCATTTCTAATTGCTGGGCTCGAACCATTCGAGAAGGAACTCTTGTGGAGTTTCGGCTTTGATAAGCCTTTTTCTCCTTCTCCATTCTTGGATGTGATCCGAAATATGAGTTGCTGTGTATTGCTGAAAGTTGGCCGGAAGTTTAGTTTCAGCTTCATAGTGGACAGGAGATTGAAAATGGTTCAAGAAAATATTAGCCAATTCAACAAAAGAAGTATAGGTGCTCCTCGGCAACTCTATATACCATTTGGCCACATTTCCGATTTGGGTGTGTTGAAATAACCTCAACCTGATCGAATCATCTATCAGGGAGTTGGATGAGAACCATAAGTGAAATGTGGTCACATGGTCTCCTGGGTCTTCACCACTCTTCCCTTCGAACTTTGGAATACTCGAGGGAAGTTTAGTTGGGACTAGAGGCCACACTAGATTCTACCTAATTGGATCATTCTCCAATTTAGTTAAGTCTGGAAAATTAAGCGTGGCCAGAAAAGTAAGTCATGTGGGACCTTGGGAATTCCATCCAGAGTAGGCGGGGTTCACAAAGGTCTAAAAAGAATGACCTAGATTTTTAAAGGCACCAGGTTGCTTGAAGTAACTTGTAGAGCCTTCCTTGTGGTCTAGTAAAATTCGGAGTTTGACCAACTCCTACCGAAAATCCTCCATAACTAGTGAAGTTACCCCTTATCGAAGTATTGAAAGGAGCTGACAACCCTTGATAAGTGTTCCATACGTTAGCAAAGGGTGGAAATATTTGAAACGAATTAACCAAAGAATATGACACATTCCCTTGTTGGCCAAAAAATTGATTCCTAGCTTCTATCCCACTAACTACAGGGTTTGTCCAACTCTGGAAGGGGTTACTACCTTGAGTTGTAAAAGGAAAAGGCATTGACCCTACTATTGGATTGAAATGTGGTATATGACCACTTCCAAATGGGAAACCCTAAAAAGAAGCCGATCCACTCATCATGGACGTAGAGGCGATTGATGGTATGTTCAAAGGAACCGAAGGAATACCTTGAGATGGCATTCCAAAAGGAATCCAAAACTAGATTAGCTTGAGAACTTCCACTCGTTGAAGGAATGGAAGCAGACCCAAATATAGTCGTGCTGGGAGTGTTAGGAGGGATGGAAATATTTCCTCCCCTTTGTATATATATGGGATTCTACATGCTCGCAACACTCGTTGTAGATGTGATGCTTCCAGAAGTGGTCATCGAAGGAATAAATGTATGTAAACCTGGGCTCGAAGGCCTATGAGTCGGAGTTCCAACGTATAACAAAACGTTTGGATGGTCACGAGGGAGAGGAGAATTCAGAGCCGCAACCGACTCTGAAAGCTCTTCTGCTTCAATACTATCTTCTGATTGGAAGAGTACTCGAGAAAGAACTGGTGTGTTCCTCTCTAACTCTGTACTGGTACCAGGTCCATATTGTAAATTAATGCCCCCAAGTAGAGGATCAATCTCTAATGCGCCTGCTGCCACTGGTTGAAAACCACTGGTAGAATCGCTCCTACGCCTTCTAAGAGAAGGCTCTAGACTCGTAGGTGATAGCCCATGAATTCTCTTGGACTGTCAAGATGGTCGATCAACCACTTTGAATTATTTTAAAGGATCTACTCAAAGACTCAAAAATTATAAAGCTAGGCTGACTAGGAGAACAGAACACTCACTAAAATGTCGCTAAAGATAGCATCAATCAAAAAACTCTCAAGTATTTATGCTCCAGGTGATTTGGATCGGACACCAAAATACAAGAAAGTTAATAACAAGGGCCTTCCGAAAATAGACTGGGGTAATTACGCCACAGGCCTACTAGCGAAGGTATCAGAGGTAGTTACGTTGACCTCCAGACAACAGCCTTTGCCAGTGCAAGCCCCCAAGCTTCGCAAGGGTGCTCTCCAGAAGTACTATTGAATTTGATACAACGTCAACCTTAGGGGCCATGGGATTCCCATCTGCAACCACCTGTGTGGTTCCCAGGATAGGAAACTATGGTCAACAACTCGTATCAGAAGGCGGGTGGAACAGTCGTGAGGTAATATCCGACAAGTAAGAGAGGGGGTATCTCTCGTCCTTATCTTCACTAACCCTTGTGATTTACTCCCAGTCACAGAACTTTCCCGGTCTCCCTGACACTATTGGATTTCGCTCATTAATCAAACTTCTATGTTTTGTAATTTAGAGAGGCCTTGGAGAGTTAACTCTCCTCTCGCCTAATCCAAGGCCCTAATAAACCTAAACTTGTTGGTGTATTCTGATGACAACACAAAAGTTATAGTTTATTTTAATTAAGCACTTGATTTTAATGGGATTTCTTTTAAGTCAAGGATATAGATGGAAGTGAAACCAATGGTGTTTGTATGATGAAAAAGAAATCAATGAAAAAATAACTACATGAATGCAATCATTTGTTCTTCGATGAAAAGAGATATCTACATGGGTTCTATGAAACTTCTAAAAAGAAAAATACTTTTTCCTTTTCTTTTCTTGAAACACACTTCACACATGCAAGAACTAAAAAGACTATTGATGCTTTAACAATGCAAACTAGCCTAATGCATGGTGTAATGAAGATGCAAGATCCTAAATCACTCTAAAAAATGAAAGCAATTGTTTATAACTATTAATAAGCCAACTTAAGTATTGAAGAGGACACAAATTTTGAATACAAAATTCTCTCCACACAAGAAGGACAAATCGAAAAAGATCGAATTCACTTTCAAAAATCAAAAGAAACCAAAATCAAACTTGGCAAAAGAAAACAAAAATGTTTTTTTTTTATTTTTAGATCTTTACTTTTTCAAGAAACAACCAAAACAACTTTTTGAAATCACTCTAAATGCCACTAACACTCAAAAACTAAAAGAAGAGCACAAGGAGTCCTTGCAAGTTACAAACTCGAATATAAACAAACCACGTAACAGTGACCGTTCCCAGATTTCCTTTGTTCAAGTAGGTCCCATAGGGTTCAGATCCTCTACAACTCCTGATGTTCTTCAGAACTTAAAATCATTCAATTCGAACATACATAGCAGTATAGAGGTAAAGCATATTCACGAAATTTAACTTTATATCATATAAGCTAATGATTAGTTATACATCAAAATAACATTCATACATGAATTACAACACAATTTGATGCATAAACAAAGTTATTTTCGGAAACAAGACATCATTTCTTTTATCGCAGTAAGCTATAAATAACATGGAGAGAATTCACCTAAGTCTTCTTCTTCCGGCTCCAAGCAGAATCGTCCTCCGAATTCATCTTATCCCAGCCTTCAAAAATCTTCTTCCATAACCAACACCATGATGTCTTAAGCAAGAGGGAGAATATCTATAATCAAAGAAACAAGGGTTTCCTGAAGCTTGGGGAAGTGCATGAGGCACAGGGAAACATCAAACTCAGTCAGGGATAATATCAGTATAATAACTCTATATCTTCTCCTCCTTAAGGCCTTCCCATAGAAGTCTATTTATACTTCTCCCAATAAGTTTTTTAGTTGGAAAACAATTGGGCCACGGGAAATAGGAGGTAATCAACATGTAAAACTCGTGAACTCCGCCCATAATTAAGGAAATTTAATTTTCTTAAGTGTTTTAACACATATACGCGGGTTGGGTATTGAATAACCCATGTGTACACACTTTTATCTAAGGGAAAAGTAGCGTACAGGGAATACAACACTGTTTTTAATATATTTGGACCAAGTCTAGAAGGAGGCGTTGCCCTAGGCCATAAACCAAGCATCACAAATACCAAGGGTGATAAATGGTGCTATAACACATTCTTAGCTTGCTTGAGGGACATTTGTTTGTATGGCTGTAGTCGTAGAAATACCCAGTCGCCTACATCAAAACTTCTTTTAATGTGATGTTGATCTGCTTGTTGTTTCATTCTATTTTATGCCAAGGTCAGGTTATCCTTTAAGAGTTGGATAACTTTTTGTTGTTCTTCCACTGCTTGAACTTTAGAATTTTCTCTTAAATATGTTGTGATGGACAATGGATGATATCCATAAAGTGCCATAAATGGGGTCATTTATGTTGCAGTATTGAAGGAAGTGTTATACCACCATTCCAGCAAAGGAAACCATTTGACCAATTGTGTCTATTTATCAGATACAAAGAAACAAAGATATCCTTCCAAACATTTGTTCACTATCTCAGTTTTCCCATCAGATTGAGGATGATAAGATGAGTTATGAGCTGACTGAGTACTGAGAAAAGAACATAAATATGTCCAAAAATTTCTAGTGAAAATAGGATCTTTGTTGCTTACAATAATCTTTGGGTTTCCATGTAGCTTTTGAATTGTTTCCATAAATGCAGTAGAACTATACTAGATTTAAATGGATGAGATAATGCAGAAAAGTGTGCAAACCTGGTAAGTCTATCAATTACCACCATGATGACACTCTTTCCTTCAGATTTGGGTAAACCTGTGATAAAACCATTGAAACCTCCTCCAAACGTTGACTTGGAATGGATAAAGGTCTTAATAGACCTGGGGTCTTAATAGACCTAGGGTCTTAATTGTCTCAACTTTATTTTGTTTGCAAACAAAACATTTTCCACAAAATTTTGAATATCAAATTTAAGGCCATCCCCAAAAAATTCCTTCTTAACCTTGTGGTAAGTTTTTAAAAATATTGAATGCCCTCCTAAGTGACAAATGTGCAATTCCAGAAGAATCTTTTGTTTGATTTGGGAAATCTTACAGATGTATAAGTGATCTTTGTACCATAACAAATCATTTTTCTAGCTAAATGTATCAGATGTACTAGGATCTTGTTGCAAATTTTGAAAAATTTCCCACACTTCTTCATCATTCTTCCATTCATCCCTTTTCATTTATCCAATCTGGCTGGATAATAAAAATGGCACAAAGCAATGCTTCCACATTCTCATCCTTTCTTGAGCATGCATCTGTAACAACATTTTGCTTCCCTTTTTTGTAGGTGATCTCATAGTCATAACCCAACATCTTTGTGACCCATTTTTGCTGCTCTTCTAAAGATAATCTTTGTTCTAAAAGTATTTAAGACTATCATGATCCGTTTTTACCTTGAACTATCTTCCCATTAGGTAAGGTCATCATTTCTTAAGGGCATGTAGTGTTTCTAACATTTCCTTCTCATAGATATCTTTGTGCAAATACTTTCCTTTGATTGGACGACTTTCAAAAGCAATGGGTCTTTCTTCTTGCATTAAAACAACACCAATTTTATTTCTTGAGGCATCACATTCCATAATAAAAGATTTTGTGAATTCTGGCATATCTACGACCGATGCTTGGCACATTGCCTCATTAAGATGTTCAAAGACTTTCGTTACTTCTGGAGTCCAAGAAAATGCATCTTTCTTCAGTAATGTTGTTAGAGGTGCTACTATTCTCCCGTAATTCTTAAAAAAATTGCGATAATACCCTATCAACCCAAGAAATCCTTGAATATGCTTTATGGATGTGGGGATTTTCCATTCCTTAATGGCTTAATTTTTCTAGGGTCTACCTTAACACCTTCATGAGATATAATATGACCCAAATATTCCACCTCTTGTACTCCAAAAAAACATTTGGAGGTTTTTGCATATAACTGTTTCTCCTCCAATAGTTTGAGCACTCTATCAACATGTTGAACATGATCCTTCCAAGACTTGTTGTAGATTAGTATATCATCAAAAAATACTAACACCAATTTTCTAATTAAGGGTTTGAAAATGGAATTCATCAAACCTTGAAATGTAGAAGGTGCATTAGAAAAGGCATGACCAAAAATTCATAATGATCCTCATGAATTCTAAATGTTGTTTTAGGAAAGTTTTCAGCCTTCATTCTGATTTGATGATATCCTGAACAAAGGTCCAACTTGGTGAAGTAAATTAGTTGATGCAATTCATCAAATAATTCATCAATGATAGGAATTGGAAATTTGTCTTTAATAGTGAGCTTGTTGAGCTCCCTATAATCCGGACACATGCACCATGATCCATCCTTCTTATGCACCAATACTACTGGAGCAGAGAAAGAATTTTGACTAGATTGAATTATACCAACCTCTAGCATTTCTGCAACCATACATTCAATTTCAATATTTTGGGCATAAGGATATATGTAAGACCTGATGTTTGGAGGAACACTTCCTAGAATCAAATGAATAGCATGATCATGATCACAAATAGATGGGAGGCCTTTGGGAGTCTCAAATATCTTGGAATGATTGTCCAAGACTTTTTGGAGATCTGGAGAAATATTTGATTTCGATGTGGGAACCTCTAGCGAACATAATTGTGCAATTACACCACGTTGTTATTTCTTTAGAAGCTTTGTCATGCCATTGGAGCCAATTATCTTTCCCTTTTTCCCTGCGATACCCCTTAATTCAACTTCCTTTCCTTCTGAAAAAATTTCAAGAAAATTTCTTGAAAATTAAAAGCTATCATACCCAAAGATTGTAGCCATTGGACTCCTAGTACAACATAAGCACCACCCATTGGAATGGAAAGCACTGGACTATTCAACACATATTCTCCCATGGATAGCTTGATATTATGGAAATTTCTAGAGAAATTTATGTCCTCTATTTGCGGCCATCACTTGACACGTTGGTGTTGGATATAGGAAGCATTTCAATTCCTTTGATATCTTACAATGAATAAAATTATGGGTATTTCCCGACTAAAATTATGGGTATTGTTCCTTTATTACCTTTTTCTTCTTGATATGTCCTTCTATCTTGATAGTTTGAGGAGTGGTAATTCCGGCCAATGCATTACAAGATATGGTCAGATTCATTTCTTCTTTATCTAGGGTTTGATCCTGGTGTGTATCCTCTTCTTTTAATGTTTCTTGTTCCTTTTCTTCTTCCTCTTCACAATCTATGTAAATTATTTTCTTCTCAACACACTTATGACCTTTAGTGTATTTTCTATCACAACTGTAACAATGCCCTTTTACTCTTTTTTCTTCCAATGTTTGTGGTGTCGACCTTATAGGTTGTGGAAGGCTAAGGGAAATAACACTTCCATATTTATAGTTGTGATTGGTAGGCTTCCTTGTTGCCATAATTTTCCTTTCAATTTTTCTTGCCAACATGAATGCCTTCTCCAATGAATCAGGTTCTCAAAGACGAACCTCATGTTGGATGCTATCCTTTAAAGTCCCTATGAACACATCAATCCTATGCTCCTCTACAATATATTTTACCCTTATATTCAATTTTTGGAAGTCCTCAATGTGCTCCACCATTGAATCCTTTTCTTTGAGATTTATCAATTGGCTAAAAAAGGTGTTTCTTTTTGTATCCTCATAATGTGCTATCATTTATTCTGTAAAAATTTCCCAAGTGAATTTTTTTTTTATGAGAGAGAATCCATTGATAACATACCAACTGATTGGGTTCCAAATATAAAGTCTTGATGCGTACCTTTTGTGTGTTTTGCACATTATGGAGATTGAAATTTCCATCTATAGTATCCATGTTACAGGATCCTTGCCATCAAACTTCCTCATATCGATCTTTAGAACATTGTGGGTCTTCAATCCAATGTTAGAGTCTATGAAATCATGACTAACATTTGTTTGGTTCTCATTATGAGTTTCCTCTACTACCCTTTCATAATTAGGAAGAATTTCTTGTAGAAACTTTGCCAAACCTCCTTTTAAACCTTCCATGTCTTTCTTCAAATCTTCAATGTTTACTTCTAGACCATCCATCTTAGCTTCCACACCATCCATCTCAACATCCATGTAATTCATATTAGCTTCCACACCATTCATATTAGATTCCAAACCTTTATTTAAACCATCCATCTTAGCTTCTGTTACTTTTTGTGAGATTGAAATTTGTTGCACTTGGTCTCGTAATTTTGATATATCATGTTGCATTTCTACCTCTTCTTCATGAGTCATGCTAGAGATTTCAGGTTACTTACTAGGTGTTTCCATTTTCTTTCTTTAGGGAATCAATTAATGATAATTGTGCTTCACTATGCCCTTTGAATTCCTTTAAACTATTTTTTCAAATCAACCTTATGCAAACTTTTAAAAAGACTACACACCTTTTTTCAATTTGTAGGAGCTTGATATAGAATCTGTTGTATCTATGTAATTTCAGACCTCCAAGGTCTGAAATTTCACCCTAAGGTATCCCTTTGAGTCCTCTTTACAACACCACAATTCTGATCAATATTGGATTCTCCAAAAAATAGTTATTCCAAATCTCCCACGATGACCAGATTTCAGTAGAGTGAACTTGTACAAAGTGCCACATGTCATGGTTTTGACCTCCGAATCTGGAAACGATATATAGAAAACTACAGTTCATCTTATTTTTGTACCTTTTTATGAAATTTCAATTTGATTCTCAGAGAGAACGTTATAACGATTTTCCCCAGGTCACCTGTTTGACATATAATTCATGAGCCTGCAAAAACCCTAACTTCCTTGGATCATATCATCAAAAATATAGAGAGAAAAGATATGAAATTTGTACCCAAGGTTCATCAATATTTCGATGCAAATGCATTTTAATTTCAGCTTCTGAAACTTAGTAGAAAAAAAGTTACAGTGAAAATCCCACGATGACCTGTTTGAAGTAGTGAAACCCTAAAATCAAAGCTTTGATACCAAATGTTATGTAACCAACTCACAAATAGAAGAAAAGATAGATCAATGACTTCAAAATCAGCCTCTTCAAGGGTGGAACCTCCTTTACATTACACAAATGAACAATTCTTGGATGATACAAATGACAATACCTCCTTTCTGTATATAGGAGTCTAAGGGGTCAAAATATAATCAAATCCGACATAACAATAATAATGTAAGGGCACAACAATAACAACAATGGGCTTCTATGGGGCACAATAATAACAATATGGGGACAACATGAGCACAACAATAAAAATAAGGGGCTACAATGACAATAATAATAAGGGAATACACTAGTATTATAGGGACATAACAGCTACAGAAACATAGATTAGCTGTATAATCATGTGAATTCGGTATCTAATACAAATATTTTTTTTTCTAAGTAAAAGTAATCTATTAATATGTATAGAAAGATACAAAGAGGATAGGGCCTCAACCAAAGTATCGTAAAGTATCAACAAAATTTGGACTGCCCCAACATTGGGGAAACCAGTCTAAAGAGAGTAGAAACCTCAAAAGTGGTATCCCTTCTCAAGTCCAGACCCCATAAAAGAAATAGTAAGAAACAGTAAGTCTAGACCCACAGCCGGCCTCGAACTATCATCAGGCAACCCCTGCTCTCCATCCCTTGGTTTCCACCCCTTGGTTTCTGCCAATGCGATATTGCGATGCGATCTGATCGCAATCGCATATCGCTGTATGTCAAGGCCTTGCCCTTTAGTGTCCCCATGCTGCGATCCGCCGTCGAGTCCACATCATCTCATCGCACATATGAAGGTGTAAAGGCTCTGCCCCTTGGTTTCCACCGATGCGATATTGCGATGCGATCTGATCGCAATCACATATCGCTATAAGTAAAGGCCTTGCCCTTTGGTCTCCGCATTCTGCGATCCGCCGTCTGGTCCGCATCATCGTATCACACATATGAAGGTGTGAAGGCTCCGCCCCTTGGTTTCCACCGATGCGATATTGCGATGCAATATGATCGCAATCACATATCGCAATCACATATCGCTAAATGTTAAGACCTTGCCCTTTGGTCTCCCCATTCTGCGATCCGCCGATATTGCGATGCGATCTGATCGCAATCGCATATTACTGTTAATTACTACTCGCATCTGAGGTTTGAGCTTCCTTGTGCACCAGGTCAGCGAAAATTTGTAGTTGATTGTGACAATCGATGATGTTGAGAGGGCCGTAATGTAGGATTTGGTCGTGATCAACTCCATTGTTTTCTAGGAGATCAACAATTTTGTTACTGTCCCTTTTAACATGCATAAAAGTTATTGCTCTCCTATTTCTGATCCATGTCTCTAAAGTTTCAAGCCTTGCCAATAATCTCCAGTTGTGGGCAACTCATGAAGCTGCATTTCCTTGTTGGATTAGTGTGGCCATGTTGAGAAGGATTTGAGTGTCTCCTTCTATAAGTATGGGATAAAAATTGTGGGCGTTCATGAGGAGGTAGGATATATTTATCCTGGACGTGATGATTGTTTGATCCGTTGGTCATAAGCTTTTCAATAATACCTTTGAGATCTGCATGGTTCTTTACTTCTGGTACTGTAGATGACATCTTCGTAGCCGTAGATTCAACAATGCTCTGCAAAAGTTCCTAAGACAGGAGATTGGAAATTGGGCTCAGGGTCGGCCCTAAGGCATAAGAGGATAAACATACGGATATAGGAGTGTATAGGATTGTGGGGATGGACCATTGACTTGCAAGTTTCAGAAGCGTCTCAATGACAAATTCCATTTTGGCCGGTGCAGAGCAGTCCACCGCAACGACGAGGACTTTTTTATAGTAGCCTTTGAACCCCGTCAATGAGGGAAGGAATTTGCCCACTTACTTATATTGTTAGGGGTCGGGGTCCATCATCATCAAAGTCGGCAAAGTCATCATCTTTGGCTCTTTTTTCCTCTATGACCTTCTTGTGCTTAGAACCCCGGAAGCGACGAAAAAGAAACCCCGGAAGTAACACAGTTCTCGTGAGATTGTTATAATCTATCTTCTATGAATGTCCAGCAGCAGGGAAATACTCTTTGTGGCTCTCGGGTAGCCCCTCTAACAACGAGCCAGGGAGGCAACAAATTCTATGTCACTACAGTTAATAACGACGCTTTCTTACCTTTTCTTGAGAAATCGCTCGGCATTCGAATCTGGTTTTGCTTGAATCCCCTGTGAAGACGAGCGCAAGGAAGCGGATCTTCCTGTTACTGATTTGTCTTCGGCGAGGGATGATTTGGTACGCAGAATTGCCGACTCTGCTGCAGAGTTCGGGTGCTTTGAGGTGACAAACCATGTCGTTTCTTGCGATGTGGCCGAGAAGGAATGCGGTGGATTATTCGAGCTGGCTCTAGAGGTGAAGGAAGCAGTGTGCGAGGAAGCGGATCTTCCTGTTACTGATTTGTCTTCGGCGAGGGATGATTTGGTGCGCAGAATCGCCGACTCTGCTGTAGAGTTCGGGTGCTTTCAGGTGACAAATCATGTCGTTTCTTGCGATGTGGCCGAGAAGGAATGCGGTGGATTGTTCGAGCTAGCTCTAGAGGTGAAGGAAGTGGTGTCAAGGTCCTCTGGAATCACCTTTTGGATTCAAGGACATCGGAACTCTTCTTATGACCCTAGTTTAAAATCTCCAATACCGCCCAATTTATTATGGTTCAAATATATGTGTGCCGGTGTTTGGGTCATGGTCCTTGGGGATGGGAATTGTAGAGTTTCCTGGAATGTTATGGAAATTTTGGTCATATTTAGAGAAAATTTGGTAAAGAATTTTGTAAATCCAAGTTATAGTTGTTAAAATTCAAAATTTTAAGTGTCCTAAACATTTTTGATGGTGTTGAATCCATTTCCGCCATCAAAAACACAATTCAAACATCGTTTCTACAAGATTTTTTGAAATTTTTTTACTCGGATTCCGACTGCTTTTGACTGTCCGGGCAATTCCTCCTCCTCTTTAGACGACTCCCAATGAAATAGTCAGCTTGTACAACTATATGCCTAATAAAGATCAAGAAAACCATTGAAGCATAAAAGGCATAGCTTATTAATAGAAATAGCAGACATTGCCTCAATTGTAAAGCCCTCGATCTGCTATGTTAAAAGGGAAAAAGAACTGAGAACCTTGATTCCACTAGAACAAACTGAAAGAGAAAAACTTATATAAGGAAACCTCCACAGTCCAAGTTATTTGAGTGGTGCATAAATGTTATATAATTATTTGAATATGCAGAGTACCCAAATGTTAAGTGTGAAGCCAAATCGACTTGAACTGCGAATGAAGGCGCTAACTCCCCAACAATCTGCCGTCCCAGCGGTCACCGCCACACCATTATCTTCTAGATCATCGTTGTCCCAGCCAGCACCGCCATGCCATTATCTTCTAGATCATCATCTGAATCACATGCAGGATTATCTTCTAGATCATCATCGTCGTCCCAACTGTCACCGCCATGCCATCTGAATCACATGTAGGATTATCTTCTAGATCATCATCTAAATTACATGCAGGATTCTAGATCCTCCTTCCACCTCTATATATTTGTAATTTCTCTGGCCAAGGAAGGCAAGCCTAGATCATCCTTCTGCCTCTATATATTTGTAATTTCTCTAGTCAAGGAAGGCAAGCCAAGGGTTGCCTGTTATGTAAAGCTAAGTGATTTCTGTTCTCTAGTGATTGATTTATCTATTATGTTGTTTCTGATTGAGTAATCTTTCCCCATGTGTATGTCTCTGTGAATTATTCTCTGCTCTGAGTACAAATCTACATGATGTGTGTCCTTTGAATTAATAGTTGGTATCAATAACTGGTATCAGAGTCAATGATATTCAGAGTGTCGTGGATGTGTCATAAATTTTTTAACTGCTGAATTGTTGCACTGTTGTTGTCATCTTAAACACGCTCACTAGATCTGAGTTGAAGTTTTTTCCTTGTGAGCAGCATTGCAAGAAACCATTATTGAGCAGCAACAAGTCACCTATGCAATTGTTCTCTGCAAGCAGTCGTTACAGAGCAGCAACAAGTTCCCTATTCTCTGCAAGAAGAAGCTGCTAGATTTCTTTGTTTTGAAAATATGCTAGATTGAATAGAGGTCTTGGCTTGAAAGGACCATCAAAAATTGGACGAGAATAGAAGGGAAGATGGTTATTGAAGGAAAACTGAAATCGCAAGAAAATGGACAGTTGTTGAAGAAAAAATGAAATTGCAGGAAAAGAAGACGATTGTTGACATTGGAGTGCCAAACGTGGAGTTCGATGCCATGCTGTAAGCTTTTCAAATGGATATATGGGCCATTTATTTTTGAAGTGTGAAGACTTTATGTTTTTTTTTAAGTGTTGTCTTAATTTTTCAAAAGAGCATGTATGTGTGAACTTGAGCTAAAAGTATTTTTTAAAATTTATTATTGTGGCTTCATACATCTTTAATGCTGGATTTTATGTTTGTTTTTTTAACATAAAAAGGTATAGTTTAATAAAAGGAGGAGGTTTATTACTTGTTTTAAAGGAGTAAACAAGTTTATTACTTGGTCAGCAAATCTATATGTCCAAGAACTAATGAAGGCTAGGACAAGGTTGGATATTTTGGAAGCCAAAGAATACGAAATGAACTGCAAAATTTTAGAGATCACAGTTGCAAACCGATGTCTAATGGAAGGTAATAGAATTTTAAAGGAATAGGTAACAATGTTACAAGAGGCTTTAGAGACAGGAAAACAAGAATGGAAAAGCATGCAGATAGCATGGCAAAGCATGAAATAATTAATAACATAAAATAGGGATGTGATAATTTCTAAACAAACTCAGGTAGATACACAAGTATCTCAACAAACAGACATTTCCAAAGAGAAGGAAAAAATGAACACTGGGAAAGATAGTCCAAAATAAATCAAAGCTAGAGCTGAAGACGCTAATGGTTACATAAGGACAGAGGAAAAAGAAGATGTAAGTGCTCGTAGAGCACAGGAAATAGAACAGAAAGAAAGACACGATAGGAAAACAAACTCTATTATCATGGGAATAAGATATTATGGGAAGAATGAAAGTACTCTCAATTTGACAAGAGACTTTCTGAAAGAGAAACTACATTGGAAAGGGAAAATTTGCCAAGCAAAGAGGGTTGGGAGGATATGTGAAGAGAGGCCTCAACCCATTAAATTCTCCATGGAAAGTGTACAAGACAAACACCAGATTTTGGGCAAAAAGAAACTCTTGAAAGGCTCACAATTATTCGTCGATGAAGATTTAACCAAAGAACAACAAGAGGAGAAAAGGGATGAAGTAGAGAAAATTAGAAAAACAAGAAATGAAGGGAAAATGGCATGGTTGTATAATGGTAAAGTCGTTATTGCAGTGTTTAGGCCTTCCGACAAAATAGGGTAGCAAGCTGTCAGTAAAGAAGAAACAGAGAATTTAATTGTAGGGATGAAAACAACAAGAGCAGCATGGACGAAAAGGAGTGATGACTCAAATTTGAGTCTTATGTGCCAAACTTCATAGCAGTCAAATCCTACCCAGGTCTACCTAAGCTTAGTTTTCTGGAATTGTAGAGGTTACCCTTGGAGGAGGGGACCTAGGTTAGGGTCTATTGTGGAAGGTAGAGACATAATTAGTCTCACGGAAACTCATGAGCATGATGGTTGAAAAACTCTTGTGTTTGATGGTTATTTGAAGTTGGCAGTTTGGAATAAGGTAGCAGAAAAATGGAAAAGGCTATGGGGAATACTAGTTTTAGTCAAAGAAAAAGAAGGTTATCACATTTAGTTAATTAAAGAAGATGCAAATAAACAATACTTATCGTTGTAAATATCAGAGAATGAGAATCACATAAGAATTGAAACATGCTATTTTCCCCCTCAAGTCTAAAAAACTTACAAAAATAAGGGGCTTGACAACAAGGATCCATATGCAGCTTTAAAACAAGATATTGTCGTGTACTCTCAGCGGGGAGAAATTCTTTTAGTGGGAGATTTCAATGCTAGAACAACAAATAATCAAGCTAGCATTCTTTTCTGCAAATAGGATAACAATCTTACTTGAATCATTGAAGAGGAGAATCCCCAATGGGTGAGGTGTTCAGAAGATGACAAAGTTATCAATCATTTTGGAGATGAGTTTCTTACACTGTGTGGGGCTTTCAACTTAATTATTTTCAATGGTCTATATAGATGGAAAAGGTCCAGGAACTTCACTTGCAACACATACAATGGGGAAAGTGTTGTTGACTATGTGATGTGTTCACAAAGCTTGATAGAAAAGATAGACGAAATTAATATTGGAGAGCATATTTGGGACTTAAAATCATACCATAACCCAATTTATATAATGTTATAATGGTTATAAGAAAGGTAGCATAGGAGGAAAACCCAATGCTCTGGACAATCACTGTCAAGGGGAAAAATTATTTTAACACAAGAAAATTGTACTATTTTCAAGACAATGTTAGAGAGATTAATTTGGAAGGAGAAAACTGGTTTCAAAAGCTTCAACAATCATGAGTTAACAAATATAATTCAAAGTGCACTTGAGAAGTGCAAAAGAGAAAAAAATAGGAAATCCGAATCAAATTATTTTCGGTAAATTATTGGTTTGATGAGGAATGAAAAATGGCAAGGAGAACCTTGAAAAAGGCAAGAACGAAGAAGATGAATATAAAGTTATATAAATAGATACTAAAAAGGAAAAAAGATGAATTCATGCAAACAAGGAGAGGAGAGTTAATATATTTAAGCAAGAATAATCCAAAGCTTTTCTGGCAGGAATTGCAACCAAGGATGAAGCAAATTGAAAATAATATTACAACCAATCAATGGTTTGAATATGCAAGACAACTCTATGAGAAAGAAACTGAAGTGGAGCCTCTCCCCCAGGATCAACACAAATTCAAAGCTTTTCATGTTACAAGAGGTGGAGAATGGAATTAAGAAGCTGAAATTAGGAAAAGTAAAGGACTTGGTTGAACTTGAAGCAGAGTATCTAAAATGGGGAATGAACGCTCTTGAACCGCACATCATGGAAATATTCAACAACACCATTCAATAAGGATTCCCGAGAGACTAGACAACTAGCCTAACAATACCCCTTTTTAAAAGTGGGAACATTAATAATCCATCCAACTATAGAACAATTATGATCAATCCTTTGTTTGAAAATCTTTTCAGTAGCATCGTAGAAGACATAATTAGTAAGTGGGCAGAAGTAAAAGAAAAGAGGGAAAGAGGACAAGTGGATTTTAGGCCGAAACATTCTACAGGGGATCATGGTATCATGTTGAGACACATTGTTGAAAATGTTTGGGAGGACAAAGAAGAAGTATTTTTCTACTTTGTTGACTTCAAAAAAGCATTTGATACAGTCCCTAGGGATAAGTTGTGGTGTAGAATGGAAGAACTTGAAATTCTTGTGCATTATAAAGCCGATGTCCATAGACTTTATGAAGAAGTGAAAGTCAAAATGAGAATCTCAACAGGTATTTCAGAGAGCTTTAGAAGTGACATTGGTGTCAAGCAAGGTTTCCCTCTATCCCCTACTCGTTTTGGTCTATATGTTGGGCATGGGATCCCCCAGGGGAAGTTTTGGGGCTAAAAGTCCAGATTTTGGCTAAAAAGTATAAATCTGATGTAAAGACTCCGCATTTTGTGGGCGCGGAGCACGAAGTTGTAAATGAGTCATAGGGTTTTCCACCCTTAGTTTTGTAATGTAATGTCGTCTTTAGAGATCTACCCATGGTCCGCGGACCATGGGATTGTATAAATAGAGCGAGGCTCTAAGTTGTAAATAAGTAATGGAAGAATAGAATGATGATGGAATAGAAGGATAGCGGAAGATCTAAGTGTAGAGTCAAGTCTTTGGGTCATAGAGTAGGAGAAGGCTTTGCAGCTGAGTGCGTAGAGGCCTAATAGTCCGCAACTGAGTGCGCGGACCCCTGCAGCTGAGTGCGCAGGTAGGTTGAGTACGTATCTGTTGAAACATTAATAAAGAGAAATTTTATACCATTCTTGTGTATTCATTTATTGTTTTTATACTTCAAGTATATTGGGTATGAATTGCATTTTCACTGTTTATATGGTGTGCGAACTTATATGATTGTGTTAATTAAGTAAATGTGAGATAAGGTGTCTGTTTACGTGAAGTTAACTAACAATTGTAAGAAGATAAGTAAGATACGTGGTGTAACTTGGGGAAATAGCGCAGATCGCTACCCTAGCAGCGCAAAATCATCTCAGCCCTTGGTTAGGGCTACGTGAAGGCAGTTATAATAGATCGCCAAGGACTCACAAGTCAGGACAGTGCGCAAAGTGACCTGCGTGAAGGTATTCACAGTTGGACTAAATCAACCCCTCAGACATCCCCAGGGTGTGGAAACTTGGTTCCAGCATCCCCCCATACTGCTTTGGGTGAGACTTCAGTTTGTGCTCCGCGGGCTGATGCCGAAAGGGCTAGTAGTGTAGGGATTTGTTTGGATAATTAACTTTGAACCTGGGTCAAGCCCCCTCAAGCCAACAAATGGTTCCGTAGCTGGAACCAGAATCTGCATAGAGATGTTTGATATCGTATCATTGGAATCCAACTAAGAAGGAACTTGAAGGTTGGTTGGACAAGAGGATTCACGAGTTTGCAACGCAGGAGAACTGGAATCTGAAACTAACAAAAGAAGAGTGGTTAGACTGCTACCTGTACATAGAGATCCATGAAATCTTCTTTGCATATTTCCCTACTAAGCTGTATGAGTGGATCGCGAAGCTAGCAGATAGCTAAGGAAGGTGGAAAATCGATGGTCCTATCGTGTGCACCCCAGAGTTGGTGCACAGATTGGAAGCATCAGAGGATAAAATTGTGTGCACTGTCAACCACTGGCTCAATCGGATTATAGGAGGATTCATTATTAAGTTTGTGGTAGACACTTTAGTTAGCTACAACGAGGTAGAGTGACACTTCCTCAAAGGATTGTTAGGTAAGTACGTAAAGTCTTTGAATACTTGGATTAAAATGCTATTGTGTGAAAAGAGGGTTATGCAATTACCTTGATGTTCAGAGCTACATGAAGTGGGAAAACCTACAAAAACGAAGGAAGTAAGGACCAGAGAATAGCCCTTTGATTTCACCTCCGTGAGGGAACGAGGAAGACCTCGCGAAGGTCTCTCTACGAAGTGTGATCCATTTGATAAGCAGAGGATTCCACGCATACCACCCCCACCCACACCGCCACTAGCTTCACCACCATCACCTCCATCTTCACCCATACCACCTCTGCCACCACGGCGAGTCAATATGGAAAGCACGATAAAATTACCTATGTTCAAGGGAGTGGGAAATGAGGATCCATACCAATTTTGGTTTAGCAACAAGATGTATGGGAAGCACAGGGAGTTATAGATGATAATATAAAGAAAGAAACGTTGGTTAGCACTCTGCAGGATCACGTGCTGACCTGGTATATTAAGCACTCCAATGATAATCCAAATGCGAGAATCGTAGATATCCAAGCAGTGCTAAACAAAGAATTTAGCAGGTCGAAGTCTGAAGCACAGTCGATCATTGGATTCAAAGAAATCATGATGCTACCAGGTAAGACTCCTTGGGAGTTGAATCAGAGTTTGAAGTGTACGATTCGCGAAGCTAATATTAATTTGATGGATGGACAACATCGCAAATGGTTTGTAGCATCACTAACGCCACATTTAAGGAGCGCACTATTGCAACAAAAATTAATGACTCAGGTAGAGGCCTTAGAGATCGCGATGAGGCTGCATGAGACCCCAATGCAAGATCCTAACTTGGGAGTTCAACAGATCCACGCGCAGTTGAAAAACTTATGCCTTGAGATGCAGAGTCTGAAACAGGACAGAACAACTCAACCAGAGGTACATGGAGAGGTGTGGTGCATAAAATGCAAGGGTCGGGGTCATGATAAGGACCATTTCCCAGTGTTCACAAATTACCTTATCGGAGGAGGACCGATGCCATTAAGGCTGGAAGCACAAGCAGGACCTAGGGTGACCCCTGCTTTGTGGTGTGCAATTTGTCAAACAGGAGGCAAACACGCTACAAACAACTGCCATTTGTTACAGAATTATACACAAAATTCGCAACAATCGTTTTGTAACTTTTCTAGATCAGTAGGATGCGATAAGCGCACATGTAGGAGCTATGAGTTAATGATGAATAGAACTCCCACCTATATAGTTCAGGCCGAAACGCAACCCCTAGACCAAAATGCAGGAGTGGCACGAACCAGATTTAAGGGGCGTAGACGAGGCTGAGGTGGAGGAGGACCTGGAAGAGGTCACGAATAACTGATATGCTACAATTGTGGAGGGATGGGACATTATGCCCACGATTTTACGAACCCAATGCATCCATCGTGTCTGTATTGTACCTTGTTTGATCATGAGATGGAAGATTTTCCTATGTTAATAGCTAGGATACACGACAAGGGAGTGTTACCACCTCCCCTGACTCATAACCTGCAAATGATGAGATCTAAACCATGCGAGGAAGATCCAAATGTGAACATTGTGCTTCGAAGTGGAATCGTGATGGGAATGAAAGAGGTAAACATCTTGAAGATAGTACTTTGGTTCACAAAACTCCAGTGAAAAAAGTGGAGTTTGATTTGGAGCGCACTCGGGAAACCTTCATGGAAGCTAAGAAGAGCTTCGTTGAGGCCTCCACTTTAGGAAGTGAGGATAAATGGGAGCGGGATATAGACCCATCTATGATCACGAAATTCCTAGAAACATGCATGAAGTTACTACGCGACAGTAAAGTTGTAAAGGGATTACAGGAACTCATTAACAGATGCACTTGGACCGTGCCAGGAGAACCGCTTGTAGTCCGGAAGATTGGAAAGCATAAGACGAGGACGAGAAGAGAAATGAGGTTAACCGCGCAAATTGGAGAATATGAAATGGACCAAGTAATTATGGATTTAGGATTGGATGCGAACGTTCTGCCGAAGCAGACATGGGAGCGCATGGGGACACCTACACTGCAATGGTCTCCCATTCAGCTGTGAATGGAAAACCAGCAGAAGTTAATATCCATGGGGCGACTCTAGGGACTCACTGTGGATATTGAGGGAGCGAACATGTTAGTAGAATTTGAAGTGATAGAGATTTTTGATGACATCAATCCATACCCTGCTCTATTAGAAATTGACTGGGCCACTAACATGAACGGGGTGATTAATCTGAAGAAGCACAAGATGATTTTTGAGAAGAAGTCTTTGCACGTAGTTATACCCTTGGACCTTGTTGAAGGATTGCACTATACAGAGCTAGTGCATGACTATGAAAGTGACGATGATTTCGACAACCTCTATAAAATAACTGCGCGAGAGCAAGATTGGGTAAATCCTACCACGAACGAATGGATCTCATGGGAACGTGAAAGATCCTGTACGTTGGATTCTGATGAGGAGATAGAGCGATGGTAGAACTGGTTACACAAGGTAACAATGCTGAAATATAATATGATGACAAGATTGATGTGCTGTGTATCAACGGAAGTGAGAGATCTTCCTACTTATGATGGGTTAAGGGAAGTTCTAGAAAATCAATGCTTCTAGGCCTTGAATTGGGTACTGTGTGGTACACCCGCAAGGTGGTGGGGTATGCACAAAGAGAGCTTTGAGGACTCGCGTGAATGTAGGAGAATGATGCGCACACATTTTGGGAAGCCTAAGATGTGACTAACAGACAAGTATGATGGACGTGATGATCTGCTCACACACCTGGCCAAGTGGACAAAGGTCTATGGAGAAAAGCCACAACCTGAGTGGGTGCACCTGTTCTGTCATACCATAGATGTTATACCCATGAATTGGTATATAGAGACGGAGCTCCACCATGGGACAGGTGAATGGGATATCCTGCATGAACGGTTCATGATGACCTTCAGTTTTGAGGATCGATGATGGGAAAACATTGATGAAGTGTTATAAGAGGTAAAAGAATCTATCTTTAGGATACCATAGGAGCTAGTAGAATCGATTCAGCCTGAATGGGATACTTAGCTGAGTTGCGTGTTGGAATGTTATAATGTAATTTCTAAAGAAGAAGATGAAGATCTGCGAAAAATTAACATTCCGGAAAGAGAAGGCCATCGCGAGGTTCAAGGACCATAGATTGAGAACCCTAACATAATCGTGTCGGTAAAAACGAAGTAGGTAAACATTGGCACGGAGGCTAAACCTAAGTTTGCAACGCTCGGTAACTACTGGAATGATGCAATGGTGGATAAGGTCGCTGAGTTACTTCGCGAGTACCAAGGCTTATTCCCGACCAATTTTATGGATTTAAAGGGAATCATCAGAGATTTAGGAATGATGAGGATCATGTTAAAACCCGACAGGAAGCTGGTTAAGCAGCGGCCTTACCGCTTAAATCCGAAATACAAGGAGAAGGTCCGCGTAGAACTAGATAATATGCTCGCAGTAGGAATCATTGAGCAGGTGGAAGAATCTGATTGGGTAAGTCCAATGGTGGTGCACGAAAAGAATAAGAAGGACGAGATAAGAATATGCGTGGATCTCAGAAAATTGAATGACGCTTGTGTGCATGATCCATTCCCAACTCCGTTCATAGATGAGGTGTTGGAGAATGTTAGTGGGCAGGAAGCATATTCTTTCACTTACGGGTTCTCAGGGTACCATCAGATCAAAATAGCACTGGAAGATAGGAGCAAGACAACCTTCGCAACTAAGTGGGGTTAATTTCAATACATTGTCATGCCATTTGGATTGAAGAAAGCGCCAGTCATCATTTCGCGTGTGGTTATTGCAACATTCAAGGAATATATTCACAAGTTCTTGGAGGTTTATTTTGATGATTGGACTGTATTTGGGCTAGTTAAGCACCATGTAGTGAGCTTACGCTTGATGCTGGACACCTGTCAAAGATATCAAATCACGCTTAACCTCAAGAAGTGTACGTTCCTCATTCCTTTTGGGACACATGGTTTGCAGACAGGGACTGATGGTAGATCCCGCGAAGATTGTGGTGATTCTAAATTTGGAAGCGTCGTGAAGTGTAAAACAACTGCGTGCTACTCTGGGACATATAGGGTACTACATGAAGTTCATCAAAAGCTATGCCAAAATCACCACGCCAATGGAAAATCTTTTGAAAAAAGATGTCATGTTCTGCTGGAATAATGACTGTGAGAAAAGCCTGGATGTATTGAAAGAAAAGATGGTCACTGCGTCGATTCTGGTCTTCCCAAATTGGGAGGAAAAGTTTCATGTCCATGTTGATGCATCGAGTATAGTGCTGGGGGAAGTATTAACACAAGAGGGTGGAGAAGGCTTGGATCACCCTATAGCATTCGCAAGTTGTAGATTATCTAAAGCAAAAAAGAATTATTCCACTAGTGAACGCGAGGCACTGGCTATGGTGTATGTGCTCCAGAAATATCGACACAACTTGCTAGGGGGACACTTCAAAATGTATAAAGATCATTCCACGCTGAAATACTTGGTTAATAAGCCTGTGTTGGGGAGACACATATGCATATGGATTTTATTGTTATGAGAATATGATTTTGAAGTTGCTGTGAAACCTGAACGACTGAACGTAGGACCAAATAACCTGTCGTGCATTGAGATAGGGAGGAACCTACTAGTCTGGAGGAAGGATTACCTAACGCGCAGCTCTTTGCTATGCGCGTAGCATATGGAAATTTTGAAGATATAATCCACTTTCTCACAACTAGAACCACGCCAAAAGAGTACTCCGTCGAGTAGAAGAAGGAACTAGTGGTGTGCGCCACAGATTTCTCTGTTATTGCGGGGCACCTATATAAGAAGGGGAATGATGAGATACTGTGAAGGTATGTACTTGAATTTGAACGAAGTAATATCCTAGCGGACACTCATGGGGGCGCTATGGGAGGACATTATGCAGGGAGATCTACTGCGCAGAAGATTCTCCACGCAGGGTTGTGGTGGCAGACCCTTCATCAGTATTCAAAAGCATATTGTAAGGCTTGTGATGTATGTCAAAGAACAGGTAAACCATTGTGGATGGATGAGATGCCTTTGAATCTACAAATGATGATGCATCCCTTTGAAAAGTGGGTGATTGGCTTCGTAGGACCTATCAAACCTCAAGGAAAAACGGGTGCGAGATACATTATCTCTACAACAAAGTATCTGACTCGTTGGGCAGAAGCACAGTCGGTAAAGGGTTTCACGACTGCGAGGACTGCGAAGTTTCTGTTTGAACACGTATTGACATAATTTGGATGTCCGAAGATCTTGATGAGTGACCATGGTACACATTTCCTGAATGATAAGATTAGCACGCTGACAAAAGAGTTTCAGGTGTATCATCAGAAAAACACACTGTATCACCCACAAGATAATGGGACAATAGAAGCATTTAAAAAAGTACTGGAGACTGCGCTGACCAAGATATGCAATGGGCAGTGAAATGATTGGGACCTATGCGTACCTGCAGTATTATGGGCTTATAGGACGACATTCAAGAAACTCACGAGATAGGCACCTTTCCGACTGGTTTATGGAGTGGAAGCCATAATGTGGATGGAATACATCGTGCCTAGTCTGTGCATAGCAACGTTCATAGGTATGAAAAACCTTGGAGCCTTGGAGGAGAGGCTCGCGTAGTTGGAAGAACTCGAGGAAGAATGATTTTTTGCTAGCTTTCACCAACAGGTACAAAAGCAGCGGGAAAAGGCCCGAAACGATCGACATATTAAGTTGCGCACCTTCAAGGTGAATGATTTGGTGTTACTGTATGATAGTAAGTTTGATCAATTCCCAGGAAAGCTCAGAATGCATTGGCTAGGACTATATGTTATTAAGGAAATCACAGATGGTGGCACGGTGCAGTTGGTAAAATTAAATGGAGAACCTTTCCTAGGAAAAGTAAATGACAGTCAGTTGAAGCCATACATGGGTGGCCCGGCTATCGGACTAGCTAACAGATGCACAGTCTTAGAACTCCAGGAAGCTGAAAGGAGGCGCGGGAATACGAACAAGTGCAAGGAAGTAGTTCAGCTACAACAGTCTCTGAACAATGCGACCAGGAAGTACAACAGACAGCTGCTCAGTGTGTTGTCGATCTTGCAGCAGTCTAAGCACAGTTGGGAGATCTCCGCGCAAACATCTCCGCACCGATAGAAACTCGAAGGTGAGTCACGATGTTTGTGTTGGGGGCCTATTAGGCACGAGATCCCCCGAGGGAAGTTTTGGGGCTAAAAGCCCAAATTTTGGCTAAAAAGTATAAATTCAATGTAAAGACTCTGCATTTTGTGGGCGTGGAGCGCGAAGTTGTAAATGAGTCATAGGGTTGTCCACCCTCAGTTTTGTAATGTAAAGTCGACTTTAGAGATCTGCCCATGGTCCATGAACCATGGGATTGTATAAATAGTGCGAGGCTCTAAGTTGTAAATAAGTAAGTAATGGAAGAATAGAATGATGATGGAATAGAAGGATAGTGGAAGATCTAAGTGTAGAGTCAAGTCTTTGGGTCATAGAGTAGGAGAAGGCTTTGTAGCTGAGTGCGTAGAGGCCTAGTAGTCTGCAACTAAGTACGCAGACCCCTGTAGCTGAGTGCGCAGGTAGGTTGAGTATGTATCCATTGAAGCATTAATAAAGAGAAGTTTTATACCATTCTTGTGTATTCATTTACTGTTTTTATACTTCAAGTATATTGGGTATGAATTGCATTTTCACTGTTTATATGGTGCGCGAACTTATATGATTGTGTTAATTAAATAAATGTGAGATAAGGAATCTGTTTACGTGAAGTTAACTAACAATTGTAAGAAGATAAGTAAGATACACGGTGTAACTTGGGGAAATAGCGCAGATCGCTGCCCTACTAGTGCAAAAGCATCTTAGCCCTTAATTAGGGCTGCACGAAGGCGGTTATAATAGATTGTGAAGGTCTCGCAGGTCAGGATAGTGCGCGAAGTGACCTGCACAAAGGTAGTCACAGTTGGACTAAATCAACCCCTCAGACATCCCCAGGGTAGAAAGAAGAAATATTACAATAACAAAGTCAACCCTACGTGTGATCTACAATAAAAAGAGTTCATTGGAGCTAGAATTTCGTGGAGGGAAAAGGTTATTTTTTCTCAATTAAGGACCAACTCACATCAACATTGGTGTGGAACAAGACAATGGAAAAGGCATAAAGAAGCTTGGGAAGAACGAGTGTGTACATTTTTCATGTCTGGGGCCGTGGAATCGGAAAAACATTTCATTTTGGAATGTGATGCATTCAAATACATCATAGAAAGTTATGAGAACATGTTAGCATCAATTTCTTGGCATTGCTTTTTTAACCAGGGGATTGTTGGAAGGTTGGGCTAGCTCATCATCAATTTGAATCGGAAAAGGATTGAATTGAAAAAAGTGAAAAACATGGAACTAATGGTCTCATAGACTATTTTTAGTCTTGTGGACCTTAAAATGTCATTTCATTTCATTTCAAAACACCTTTGATAGCTTCAAGGGTCGCACTGGTTACCCTCGACGACATAATGAAGGTAATCAATTAGCCAATGATTTTTTTTAATTATAATTGCAGGTTTGGAGCAATGGAGAGTACTGTAGGGAGGCTGATTGTGATGAGTGACCAGGCTTGCACTGCCATGGCCCTAATCTACCCACCACCCACAGAGGATCGTCTGCCTAATACCAGAGGTCTTGAATTCTGATAAAGAGGCGTTGCTACAACTATTTCTCCTTCAAGGATTATGTGTTTTGCGAAAGCAGAAGCTTTTATTTAATAATCCAATGGAACGACACATGATTTTATAATTTAAGTGTGAGTGCCAAACATATGTTTGAATCATTTTGAATTCAGTGTGATTGGTTGTGTTCGTTTTCGAAGGGTTTCTTAATTCAAATCTTGCAACCCATATTCCAATGTTTAAAGAAATGTTGATCTTTGGTTTTAAAACATGTTTGGTCTCTTTGGAATAATTTCTAAGATTTTGATATCCCAATCTTCATTCTTCCCTCACAAATATGAATATATGCTCTCACATAAAATTCGTAGAAAGTAGTAGTTTAGGTAAGAATAATATATTCAATATGCTTTCACATAAAATTATTAGTGTATGTCAGAATAATATATTCAATAACGTAGCAACCTGCACACGGTATTAATGTTAAGGCTTTATTCAAAACAATAGAAGTTTAGTTTAATAGTTCATTGGATTTATGTTAAAGTTCTAAAACAATTTGTCGGGAACAAATAGGTATAAATTTATGTCTGTATGAATAGTAATTAAGTTGCTAGTTTCGTATTTGATCAGTAATTAAGATTTTCAAAATATTGAATAGGCTTGTATGTGATTAGTGAAGAGTTTTATATTTTAAACAAAATATTGAATAGGTTTGTATGTGATTAGTGAAGATTTTTATATTTTAAAATTATATCAAATCATATATATATATATAATTCGCAAAGAATCATTGTTTCTGAAATATTTGGGGTGTTGGGAAAAGAATATTCGAGGCATTTTTCAAGATTGAATCTCACATGCATCTTTATTTTTTGGAGTGTTGGGAAAAGACCATTTGAGATATTTTTCAAGAATTAATCTGACATGCATTTTTATTTTTTGGTAAATTTTGTCACTACTTGCTTGTTTCTTACTGGTTTTTATGTTATGTAAAATGCATCTGTAAGTTTCTCTGGCAGTTGAAAGAAATAGTTTCCTGCAAAAAAATTGGTTTTCAAATAGGAACTCCTTTTGCCTACATTTTCAGGTTACTTATGTAACTTTGTGCATGCTTATCCATGTTTCTCTTACTTGTAAAAGCATAATTTCTTGCAACCACCCTTTTAAGGTTTTGCAAGTTTGTTTAAGAACATATGTTAGATGCAAGATACATAAAGTACATGTTAGAAAATATTCTGACAAGTTAAAGTATGCCTTTAATAGCCAATGCTTGTGGTCTAAGATTTTTCAGAAGCGTTTTTAATTTTGATCACGTCACTTGAGATTGTTGTAGTGCCGACAAAAGACTTTAGAATTCATGGTGTCTTGCAAAAATGTAAGCAGAGAGAAGATATAAGTAGGTCGAAGGCAGAGTAGTATATCGGTGAATCAGAAGCATCAAAGGTTTATACATGTAATCGTTTAAAAGTTATGATATTATGCTATGGACCCGTTATTGTTTATAAACAATAACTAAGTTACATACCGGATTTGGACTATCAGAGATTTATAAACAAGAACCATGGAAAAAGTCCCAAGGTCAGGTGTGGACCCTTTTGACTCCTATATATAGAAATGAGGTTTTGTAATTTGAATAATCAAAGAATTATTCATTTGTGTAATTTAAAGGAGTTTTCCACCTCTAAGAGGCTAATTTTTAAGTTGTTGATCTATCTTTTCTTCTATTTTATGAGCTGGTTGCATAACATTTGGTATCAGAGCTTTGGATTCTAAAGTTTTGCTGCTTCAAACAGGTCATTGTGGAATTTTTGTTATAATTTTTTTCTACAAAGTTTTAGAATCTTAAATTAAAACCCATTTGATCTTAAATCTTGAAACCTCGTGTCCAAATTTCAAATCTTATATTGCTATATTTTCGGAGATATGAGCAAAGGAAGTTAACATTTTTGCAAGCTCCAGAATTCCATCTCAAACAGGTCATCGTGGAATTTTTCGCTATAAATATTTTTCAACAAAAATTCAGAAGCTGAAATTAAACCCATTTGAGATGAAATCGTGCTAAGCATTTCTACAAATTTCAGTTCTTGATTCGCTATATTTTTGGAGATAGGATCCAAGGAAATTAGGGTTTTTGCAGGCTTCCGAATTCCATCTCAAACCAGTGACCTTGGGAAAATCGTCATAACTTTCTCTCTGAGAATCAGATTCAAATTTTGTAAGACGTCACAGAAAGAGGACAGGCTGTAATTTCTTGGGTATTTTTTTCTGGGTTCAAGGTCGAAATAGTGACACGTGACACTTTGTACAAGTTTGCTATACTGGACTAGACTATAATCAAGTCATCGTGGGAGATTGGGCATAACTATTTATTGAAGAATCCAATCTCGATCAGACTTATTGGAGTGGAAAAAAGACTCAGAGGGATAGAACATGATGAAATTTCAGACCTTGGAGATTTTAAATTACAGATTTAAATTCGTTTCAATATCGAGCTCCTAAAAGCAAGAAAAAGAATGACTCGAATCAAGAAAATAGAAACACCTAGTAAGCAAAATTGGATGGATGATTTGAAGAATGTGACCGAAGCTAAGATCAATGGTTTTATATATTGCATGGAAGCTAATACTAATGGTATAGAAGAAAAATTGAAAGGCAACATGGAATATTTGAAGAAAGATAGGGAAGGTTGGTAGGAAGGCTAGACAAATTTGTTACAAGAAAGACTTCCTAATGACGAAAAGGTAGTGGAGGAAACTCATGATGAGAACAAAAGAAATTTTAATCATGATTTCATAGAATTTAACATTGGATTGAATACCCACCATATTCCAAAGATATATATGAGGAAGTTTTATGGAAAGGATCCGGTAACTTGGATACTACAAATGGAGCAATATTTTGATCTACATGATGTGCACTTGCCACAAAAGGTACATATTTCATCTTCATATTTAGAACCAAATCAGTTTGTATGGTATAGAGGGATTTGTTCTCATAAACCACTTGTTACTTGGTCAATCTTCAAGGAGGAAATGATAGCACATTATGAGGATACAAAGAGCAACACCTTCTTTAGACAATTGATAAATTAAAAAAACGGTTCAATGGCATAGAACATTGAGGACTTCCGAAAATTGAATATAAGGGTAAATGATACTCTAGAGGAGCATAGGATCTCCTTCCCAATCGGGTATGGAAAATGGGGTATTGTGGCAATTTGGCCCACTTTCTTTTGGTGGGAACATGACTTCTCTCTCTCATCATCTGGTGCAAATATTACTTCAATCAATTTATCATCTTTTGAAAACTTGGCTATGCCTATTCATAAGGACTTTAAAAGATAAAATCCAGCACGAGATTCGCCTTTGGGAACCTAATTCATTAGAGAAGGCAGAAAGCAAAATTATGGCAACAAGGAAGTCTACCACTCACAACTCTAAAGATAGAAGTGTTGTTGCTCCTAGCCTTCCACAACCTACAAGGTTGATGCCACAATAGTTGGAGGGAAAAAGAGTAAAATGGATTTGTTACAGTTGTGATAGAAAATACACTAAAGGTCACAAGTATGCTGGGAAGAAAAATGATTTTACATAGATTGTGAAGAGGAGGAATAAAAGGAACAAGAAAAGTCAAAATAAGAGGATATACACCATGAACCAACCCCAGATAAAGAAGAAATGAAGCTTACCATATCTTGTAATGCATTGATAGGAATTACCACTCCTTAAACTCTCAAGATAGAAGGGCATATCAAGAAGAAAAAGGTAATAGTGTTGATTGATCTAGGTAGTACCCATAATTTTATTGATTGTAAGATAACTAAGGAATTGAATTGCTTCCTATATCCAACACCAGAGTGTCAAGTGATGGTTGAAAATGGAGGAATCATAAATTTCTCTCGAAAGTGTCATAATATCAAGCTATCCATGGGAGAATATGTATTGAATAGTCCATAGAAAGTAAAAAAAAAGAAAGGCAGGAACTGTGCTCTACAACTCCAATGGCGATCTCTCTTCTTCAACTTGCAGGGATTATTACATAGGCTCACAACAGACCAGTTGAGGGCGTCCACGAGCTGGTTGGCATCTCCTCTCATCTGGGAAAAGAATCACGTCCAGAAGAGGTAATATTACAATTTTTTTATTCGCAAAATGGGTTTCCTTTGATTCAACAACTGCAAGCTCCCAGTCCCCTCGGCGGGGGAAAAATAAACTTGATTACCTCTCCTGGGCATGAGCCATGACCTTTCTTGCCTCTGGACGGTAAATCGGTGGCTTTGACTCTTGGCTCGCAGAGTGATGGCACCATTATATCTCATTCAGTCTAGCCTACGACATCCCCTAGCAATTGTTTCGCCACCAACATGCTGCTACGTACGTGGATAAGAGAAGTGTGGCTTACAGTGTCCTGGTTCACGTCTGAACTGGAGAAAACCCATGTAAATAAAAGGGGACAGACTTCCGTGGACCCAATATATTCTGGCGCAGTGACAAAGTACTTAAAGAATGTCCCTCATCCAAATTTGGAGGCAACAGGAAGCGAACAAAATATAAAAATGTTGGGTGAATCGGGGCTTGCAGTGAACTTGCCCAAATCTGCGGATTGTGGTTCCAAAATGGCTGATTCTTACTGCATGGGTGAAGAACAGATTCAAATCTTCATCAAAAAGACAAAGGGCAACCATCATTGCATGAGGCTTAGAAAGGGGCTGAATATCCAAGAGTTAAAGAAGGAAATCCAGAACCAACTTGGGACTCCCACCAAATACCAAAACCTGATATTCTCTAGACGTAGTCTACAGGACCTCCTTTCACTTCAGGAATATGGCGTCTGCGTGGAGGATGTAATGGAGACAGCTCAAAAAATACAGGCTCCTTTAGAGACACATTCAAGGGAAAAGAAAAAATGCAACATAAACCAGCACCAGCACCAGCAATACCAGGTCCCTATATAGTGGAACAAAAACTGGAATCCAGAACAATCCAAGTAACTCTAATAGAGGTAATTGAACTACACACTGAACTATCCAAAAATGTTGTCATTTGTAGATTTAATGGATTCTGGCCAAAATCCAATGCACTGCATCAATGGATTTACTCCTCATGGATACCAAACTGTGATATACACCTATGCTCAAAGGGATTTTTCATAGTCAGTTTCTGCATAGAACAAGATCACGACATTATTATTGATCAGGCGCCATGGTTTTGGGGAAATGCTGGCCTCTTCAAGACTCCCTGGTTTGCTAATTTTGATGCAAACACTATAAAAATTTCAACTATGCCTATATGGGTGAGGCTCCATAACCTCCCTCTACATTTTTGGCATCACAAAGTTTTAACAGCCATCGGGAATTCCTTGAGGAAATTCCTAAAAATTGATGAAGACAGAGTTAGCAGGGGAACATTCACATTTGCCAAGATATGCATAGAAGTGGACTTGAGTCAGGGACTTCCTAAACACATCACATTGAACTACAACAATACATTGAGGACTCAATCGCTCGACTATGAGAACACTGCATTCAGATGTCGCAGTTGCATGCAAACAAGACATCTCCAATACAACTATCCATTGTCCAGAAAGGACCCCAAAGGAAAAAAGAAACAAGAAAAAAACCCAAAGGGTGGCAGCAGACTGAATTGATGGAAGATGAGGACATGCAGACAAAACCTACAGAGAAACAAACAAAAATTGATATATGTCCAGGACAGAAATATACTCAGGAAGAAATTACCCCAGACTCTCATCTGGGGCCAAACAATATACAACAACATCAAGCACCTCAGATGGAAGTAAGTGGCATAAAAAGAACTCAGGGATCTGAAGGATCTGAATTCGACAAGGAACTACCATTGAACACACTGGAAGACCAGCTGGCCATTATTACACCCTCTCTCGACTTAGAAGGTTGGAGGAGGGTGGAGAAGAAGAAGGGCAGAAAAGCATAGGCCAGCTGATTTCTATTTTTCATTTTATTGTAATTTTGTCCTCTTTATGGACAACCATTTGCATATGCTTCTAGCATCTACAACATGTAATTTTTTTCATATGAATAAAATTACGTCCTTTTTCTACGGGAAAAAAAATGTATTGAATAGTCCAATTATTTCCATTCCAATGGGTGCTCTCGATGTTGTACTAGGAGTCCAATGGTTATAATCTTGGGGAGTCCAAGTGTTGTTGCTCCTAGCCTTCCACAACCTACAAGGTTGACGCCACAACGGTTGGAGGGAAAAAGAGTAAAAGGGCTTTGTTACAGTTGTGATAGAAGATACACTAAAGATCAAAAGTGTGCTGAGAAGAAAAATGATTTTACATAGATTGTGAAGAGGAGGAATAGAAGAAACAAGAAAAGTAAAAATAAGAGGATATACACCATGAACCAACCCTAGATAAAGAAGAAATGAAGCTTACCATATCTTTTAATGCATTGATAGGAATTACCACTCCTCAAACTCTCAAGATAGAAGGGCATATCAAGAAGAAAAAGTTAATAGTGTTGATTGATTTACCTAGTACCCATAATTTTATTCATTGTAAGATAACTAAGGAATTGAATTGCTTCTTATATCCAGCGCCAGAGTGTCAAGTGATGGTTGCAAATGGAGGAATCATAAATTTCTCTCGAAAGTGCCATAATATCAAGCTATACATGGGAGACTATGTATTGAATAGTCAAATTCTTTCCATTCCAATGGGTGCTCTCGATGTTGTAGTAGGAGTCCAATGGTTATAATCTTTGGGTATTATAGCTTTTAATTTTCAAGAAATTTTATGGGGGATACATCAAGGTCCTCTTGAGATGGGGGATACATCAAGGTCCTTTTAATCATATCGCTCATTGTCTATTTACATTGTCTTGAGAATTTGCTTGAAATAACAAGCCTTTTACTCATATTTGATATTGTACCATCTCTAACTTTTTTGACAGCATTAAAGGCTTGTTACACAAAGGAGGATTGGAGATATTTGGAGTGGAGGCTTATGAAATCAAGGCATGGGTTGTATTATTCCTCTCTTACTGATTAATACAATATATATATTTTTTCTCACATGACTTGCTCATTGTTTGCATTCATTGTATTAGAGGTCCTTAATATTCTGATTAGTATTTGCCTCAATTACATTATTGTGTCGCAGGTTCTAATCTTCAGAGATTGAAATGGAACAAGAATCAAGAAGAGAAAGTAGCAAACCCAAACAACAAGAATTAACATGCTATTCCAATGGTAAAGTGTAAATGGAAAGACCTGCAAGTATCTACCAAATATCCATTTGATTTTCTTATACTGATATCCATGTTTTGAGGGGCATTAAAATCCCTATTTCCTTGATAAGTGTAAAACGTTGGCAAATCAAAAAGTGCAAAAATTAATATGATACTGAGAATGTGAAAAAACCAACTTAAAAACAACCTCATTTAAGCATTTTAAACCTATTATAAAATATATTTATTTATAAAATTAGAAAAATAGATATTGATTGAGCTTAGAGGCTCATTTTACAGTCCAATATGATGTGTAACCTTGTCCTCCCATAAAAGTTGAAACTTTAAACCAAAATAAAAACTCTAAAATTAAAAATAAAAAATTAAATAACTGTACAAAACATTTAAATAATGTTGTGATATAAAAAGAATCGCAGGCCAATTAAATCTTTCTGGACTCATGTTAAATCTGTATTTAAAAAAGATCTATACTAAAATATAATACATATTCCACCGAATAATTTTTTTTTAATATAATACATATTCTGCCCAATAAGAGGAAAAGAATAACAACTCATAAAACAGGGGGCTTTCTCCAGCACATGGGAGGCGGCTTTCTCCTGCACATGGGACATGAGAGTCTAAGGATAAACCATCTGATAATGCAACGTGAATGATAAATATGATTGCATGGCAATCTTTTTACACGCTCCTCAAACTTGTCGTGACAAACACTGCACATCATGCCATCGTCGTGGTGGTGCTGCCCAATTATAAGGTCAGGCAACCCCTCCACTAGCTCCACTACTTGTGCGGGACTTGCACTTCCAACTTCCTCAACAAAGTAATTGGTGGCGATAACCATGAGTTCTGCTTCAAAATTGAAGTCATACGTATTCCCCTCTAAATGGTGCAGGATCTGCCGCCAACTGAATCTGGAATTCCATATAATTTGAGTGGAGTACCCAATTTCTGTATTGTCTGGTTGGCGAAGACTCACTATGTATCGAAGTATAATCATATCTTCACCCAATTGGGATGTGGGAACAGAGTCTAGTTGTCCATTCACATTCACATTCACAGTTTCAGGTATCCTCTCGTGCCTTACAACCCATATTCCTCGCGATTCATCATCAAATAAATCATGAAAATCAACATTTTCTGTTAAATTCTCTAATTCTCTGCAAATTGTTAACAGTCACGCTCGACACCAACTGTTGTCCAACATCATTTTCTACTTGTTGACTTGTCATGTTCGTTTGGGGTACAATACCTGCGTTTAGCTGGGATTCCACGAACCTCATGATAATGACAACAAATTGTTTGTTCTTTGCTGGATCTCTGTGTTGCAGCGCGTGGGCACGGCCATCTCTCATCCATGCATAAGCGTGTTCCATCTCTGACCCAATTCAAAGTTACACAGTTTTCGGCACTAAACGAACGAAAAATAATATGAATGACCTAATTCAGAGTTACAGAGGTGGTTTCGGCACTAAACTAACGAAAAATAATATGAATGACCCAATTCAGAGTTACAGAGGTGGTTTCGGCACTAAACGAACGAAAAATAATTTGAGCATCAGAGAACTACCTTACCTGCTGGGCATATAACTTTTTGGGTGAAGGCAGGTGGTTTTTTTATATACATATTTTGTAGGCTTGAAAGCCGACGACGCTCATAAAACATGCCCATACTAATAAATATAATCGTTATATATTTGAATCGCTTCAAAGAATAGAAAGACTGACGGTCTTCTTATATATTTGGAGATGGAGATTGCGTGGACGGAGGATTTATGGGCTTTTACTCTCTTGAAGAGATGATGCCAAGATTTTGTTTTCAAAAATTCCAGGTGGGAAGGCCATAAAAATTAGTGTAATGTTTGTTTGCATGTGATTTACCCCGAAGCTACTTTTTCAACCATTATGAATCACAGAAGCCTCAATTCAACTAATGAAGAGACTAATCATCACTTTTAAATTATAATTAAATTTAATACCTAACATAGATTATAGTGAAAGAATTAAGATTAATATAAAAAATAATAAATAATTATTATAAAAGATTTTTTTCAATTTATTGTTGATTTTAGTTAATTTATATATTATTTATTTTGAAATACAGATTTGTGGAAATTGTGTAAATAGTAAAATTGACATAATTGGAAGCAATGTTGAGTGGGGTCTAATATAATAGGTTAAGACACATGTTGTTTCTTCCTAAGAGGGAAACCAGAGCGGGGTAGAGTATGTATGTCTTCTTATACTTACTAGTCAAATACTTGTGTAGAGGTGGGGCCCTTGTCCCACAAACAAGGGGCTCTCATACACCAATTTGGTTGGATAATGATTATTATGAATTATTTTGAATCAGATTTTAGAAATGATACATAGACTATTTTGGAAAAAAAATTCATTTAAGAATAAAAAACATATTTTTTAAGTTCAAAGTGCAAAAAGATTAGATATACAAAAAGTGTGATATAAAAATATATTTCATATATTTTACTAGGTCTATATAGGGGCATTAAACACAATGATAACAATAAATAGGGTAAGATGATTAGGAATTGATCACAAGAAGTTTGGTCGGGACTAATCAACTAGAACAATAAGTCAACAAGACAACCACAATCAAGACAATGAGAAGAAAGTTGACGATTAAGTCGATAGGATGATGGTCAAGTGAAGAGTAGTTATATTAGTTAAAGTTGATGGGAAATAGACTAGCTAACATAAGTCCATAATCAACTACAGCAGACAAAAGGATCACAACTAGGCATATGTGCATAATAGACTTAGATTGGTAGTTAAAGGGAAATTGAATACAAACAAAACTAGTCAAAAAATGTTTATGATTTTTGAGATTCCCATGACCTTGGCCAGTGATCTTCAACCACCCGTACTAACTTGAGAAGCTACAAATTAGGGTTTTATGTGCCTATAAATAGAGCATGGTGTAAGGATGATTAGAGAGAGATGAAGAGATGATGAATATTCATGATTGGTAGAGATCAAGGGATGTATGAGAACATTAGTCTTAGGCGTGGACCAAGTTTGATGTTCATTGTAATATGGTTATAATATTTGTGTTGGGCCTCCAAAATGTCATCCACTTTCACCTTCATTTCCATCATTTTACCCTCATTCCGTAACTCTATAGCCCCATAACCCTACATCAAGTAACCATTTTCATAATCACATGGGTTTATCATTATTATTTTCCAAGTCATTGATTTTAAGTATTTTAAGTGAATTTGTCATTCACGTATTTTCATATATATCTAAAATTGTTACGAGCTTTGTGATATTGTAGGCCTACTTGGAGATTCTAGAAGGGTCCTACTTGGCCACCCAACCACAAATTCGAATTTCAAATTCCAACTCATGAAGATTTGTGGAGTAATTATAGAAGATGTGGATCATTAACTATGCACATTCAAAGGAGAAGAATCACGGATAAGAGGGTTTGTATCTTAAATTTTTAAGTGATTGGTTGTAACCACAAAGAGATAAATGTGGATTTAGGAGAGATTTGAGGATTTGTATCTATTGAATAGTTATCCTAAATTTTTGTATAAATAGGAGTGCACCCTTCATACGAAGGGTTGTGTAGCTAGTTACCAGGTTAGATGCAAGTTAGAAGTTGTGAGTGTTAGTGTTAGTTACTAGTTGCTAGTTGGAGGGTCCAAGTTCTAGATGTAATTTGTAATGTGAGGATAAATAATTCTTGTAATATCTTGTAACTTCATTTTTATGAAATACATACTGCCACTTTGATCTCTAATATGTGATAGTTGATTCAGTGTGCTTGTAGAAGAATGAAGGGCCCCGATCAACCACAATTTGCACACCTTTGTACATATTGGAAACATAGTATAGTTTTGCTATTTCATTTCTTTTCATGCAAGTATGCTTTTACTTTTAGCAAGTGTGATTTCATTTCAGTAGGTGTGATTTACTTTCCAACAAGTGTGATTTCAATTATGCAAGTGTGATGTGATTTTCATTTATGAAAGTGTGGTGTGATTTCAATTCTGTAGGTGTGATTTCAATTTCAAGAAAGTGTGATTTCCTTTATGCAAGTGTGATTTCAATTTCTTTATGTTTAGTTTGATTTGGATTAGTTTGATTTAATTAAATTTGTAATTAGTTTTAATTGCATTAGAATTAATCTATTCTGATAAATAACCGTCTAGTACATATAGTACAGTTATACCTCATCAGTTTACGAAACCCCGGGTTGAAAATTAATGTCGGGGATTTAACTCGCAATTAAATCACCCAAAAATTTGGTTGATAATATAAGAGCAGTGAAGCTCAAAGGTTGGCTATTTTTTCTAGTTATGGGTTTCTAGGGAAAAATCTTTGCCTATTATGTAAATTCTTATGGTGTGCCATTATTTATTTATGTTCTTTAATTTCTCTCATGTGCATTTAAAGGTTTATTTTATTTTAGCTTCTAGTTTGGTTTGTATGTCTAGTCGACATTGTATTTAGACTTTTGGTATCTAAAGTGTAAATTAGGTGCCTTAATCCCAACTTCTAGTATCAAAGCTCATTATGGTTACAAAGGGATGTCTCCATTGTGAAAGGTTGAGGATCTTGAAACTAGTTTATTCAAGAATGTAATTCTTGATTATATATGAGATAAGATTATTTGTGTGGGATTCTTAAGACGTAATTTTGTTTAAAGAATGATGGATAATATTACAAGAGTTGATATTGAAAATTTTAATGGCCATAACTTTGGGTTTGGAAGCTTAAGATGGAGGATCTTCTTGTAGATAGAGAACAATGATTTTTTGTGCATCCTAGAGAACCTCCAACTTAAAATTTGATGGATGATGGGGATAAACTTGAAAGGAAAGCAAGGAGTTTTAATTCAACTCTTTTTTGCTAAAAAACTATAAAATAGGTTGGTAAACTTATACCCGTCAAAATTGTTGGTCAATAAGTTGTTTCTTGGGGAAAAACTCTATCTTCTATGAATGAGATGTTGAAAATGTAGCAAGGAATTACTTCTTTGACTTGTGCTTTATTCAAAGATGCCAATTAAAATTTAGTCCCATAGTTGGTTGAGTTAGCTTTATGTTGACATGTGTGATGCATCCTATCATTGAGTTATAGTCAGTTAATTCAAGTTAGATGGGATGCAGTGACTTGTGTACTAGTTGATGGCTAAAATTACCTATCTAGGGGACTTAACTCTAGTACCTGTTAGTTAATTGAACTCTAGTTCTAGAGTAGAGATAGACATGAGTTTAGTTTAGTAGTTGACTCTTTGTTAACTCAACCTAATCTTAGTTAACAATAACAAATGCTAAATTTATCCCTAGTAGGTCACGCAATTCGAATTTCCTAATCAAATTGAATGAAGCCATAGTTGTAATCATTATGGTATACAAGTTTTAGTGTATAAGCTTTAGGATCAAGCGGGGAAATTTCTCTTGGGATTTACGCAAGGAAATAGGGAATTTTCTTATTTTTTAGGGAGGATTTGCATTAGGAAATAAAAGGTTCCTAGAACACACTATTTGCCTAAGTGTTGGGCAAGTCTTGTAGAGAGTTTATCAATATTGTAGGGAGCTTCAAGATTGAAGTAATATCTATGTAATATATCAGATTACTCGATTGATTTAATATATAAGAAATAAGGGTTCTTCCCAGTTGGGTTCCCTAGATATATTTTGTGTTCTATGTGTGATTGTGTTTTTATTCATTGTTTTCTTTCCTTGGATTTTTGGTAGAGAAATATTGTGTCTTTTGTGATCAGTTTTCTCTCATTAACAGTTGCAAGGTTTCAAGGATTTTCTACATGGTATCAAAGAAAAAAAGACATAGAGATTGAGTTCCTTGATCAGATTCAAAGTGCGTTAGAGAGAAGATCGATTAGTGCAGGAATCATGTCATTCTATGGTTTGAGGACAGAGGATGCCCTAGAAGGAACTTTGAACCTTTGTGCATGGAAGGAGAGGATGGAGGTTGTGTTAGATGATAATGGGGTTTTGGAATACATCAAGAATGATATTTCTCAACCTCCTATAGTAGGTGCACAACAGTTGGACAATGGAAGAAGGACACTGCCAAAGCTAGGAGGATGATCCTAGAAGGAGTCAGAGACCATATTGTTCCAAATTTTCATGTGAAGAATACAACATTCTAGATGTGGAAGGCCCTTGCTAATTTTTTTGAAAGCAATAGTGATGTTAGAAAGCTTGATTTGAAGGAAAAATTGAGGAACATTCGAATGGGCAAGAATGAGCCCATTTTTACATATCTATCTAGTTTTTCCCAAGTGACCGGTGAACTTGGAGGTGTTGGAGAGACAGTTCCACAAAAAATCTTGTGAGCCTTACTCTTCTTGGGATTCAAAAATCTTCGCAGAGTTTCCAAGATGCAGTGAATGGTAGAGATAAGCTCCCTGATTAGGGGATACTGTGGTCATATCTTGTGTAGGAAGAGATAAGGAGGAACACAAGGGAAGGAGTCTCAGTTAGGATAGATGATGAGGATAAATTCGCTTTAATTAGCAAAAGGAAGAAAGCCAAGGGAAAAAATGCCCAAGGCAAGACTGATTCCAGTTAGAATGGAGTCAAGAGAAAGAAGGATCTTATCAAGATCAAGTGTTTTCATTGTCATGAGTTTGGACATTATGCTACAAAATGTCCAAATAAGAAATCCAGTTAGCATATTGTAGCAACAACATGAGGAGAAGTACTCTCTTCTTGGTTTAAATTAGATCTTTTTAATAGCTTGCAAGGAAATCTCAGTTAGAGATAGTGTGTGGTACGTTGATTTAGGGGCTTCATTCAACATTGCGCAGAGCAAATATTTCTTTAACATATTGGAGAAGAAAGACATGCAATTCCATATCAATATTGGAGATGATGGTAGATACATGACCAAAGGAGTTGGTAAAGTGAGGTTTAAGAGGAAGTTTAGTTCCCTTCTCCATCTCAAGAATGTGATGTATGTTCTAAGGTTGAAGAAAAACCTTGTCTCAGTAGTAGTCCTTAAAGACAAAGGGTATGTTGTAGTATTCAAAAAAGGAAAGGCCTACCTCAAGCATTCTACTTTAGGATAGGTCAAGCAGATTGGTGTCAAGATCAAGAACCTCTACAAATTGGAGGTTAATTCATGTGCAACCTTGAGCATCAAGGAAAATTTTGTTCAGGTCTAAAATGTGGGAGTTATAGCACACGCACATGGGACATCTACATCGTGGAGAATTTTTTGTAATTTTTGGGAGGATCTAGGCTGGTTGTCCCAGAGGGATTGTAATTTCTAGGGTCAGCAGGTCAGTGTTGCCTAGAATTGCGCAATTTCTGAGCCTAGCAGGTTGCCCAATAGATTTGCGTAATTTCTAGAGGGAAGGTTGGTTCCCCTCCAAGGTTGCATAATTTTATGAGGGAGCTTCTCATCCAACAACTAACTTAAGTCTGGAATGGCAGCCTGTGAGGGGAGTGAAGCAAACTAACATGCACAGGCTTCTAAGCAACTAAAACTAAAATGAATCCTATGTACTTGACATTGAAAGACATGCTATTAAGGATGGTTGGTAGGGAGGCTCCAAAACGAAGCTAAGGCAAAATTTTGGAGGGTGTTGTAGCCGCTACAACACTTGGTGACACACTAGTTGAACTCCATCTCTCTGAATGGACCTTGTTCATGAAAGGCAAGCCTAACACCTCTCGAAGTATTGTTCAGTTCTCTGTTCATCTTGGTTTCCACACTTGCTTGATTGTAATATGTAGCATCTGCCAAGCTCTTGGTCGTTTGGCACACATTCCAAGCCAAGCCAACAGAGTTGTTTCGATTAGGGATGAGGGGTATATTGGTGCACAAGCCATATGATCGTCAAATTTTAGTTTCATTTCTGGTGTTGCTCCACTGCTAGCAAGCCTGGATAGTACCCCAACAGAGTCACACAAGAACACAATCATCGTTTCATCGCCAGCGAGCCTGGTCAGTACCCTGACGGAGTTACTTGAATCACCTCTCTACATAAGAAGGCTTTCTCTTCTTTCACCTTATTCATTATTTTTATTTTTATTTTTATTTTTCGAAATTTTCATTTTTTTTCATTTTCATTTTCGTAACTGTGCATAGCACTTATTCATTTCAGAGGCGCAAGAAGGATCAATAATTGCAATTAAGTCTTGTAAATACGCAAGAGAGGCCACTTCACCTTCACCATCATACGTGAATTCGAACAAGAGATCAAAAAACTCCCTCATGATGTCGAGAGGATCATCATGCGAAAAACATCGCAGAGGGGTGAGTGTGACAGTATCCATGATAGATGTGTGAAATTCAAAATAGGATGAGAGGACACAGCTTGTCATCTAGCCCTCCTTCTAGCACCAGAAATGTTGACGGTGATGGACCCTCCAACATGTAAGGGGATCTCCCCAGTAAGAAGTCCCAACTAGACCTCAGACCGTTTGGTGTAGGAGTCCCAGCAGTGGGTCATACAGTATCACCTTGACTGCGATTGTACATAGAGGTAAGTAAGATGTCCCTGTTGGTAGCAAGGGTGTCGCATGTGCAACAAGCCCAGGAGGTGCATGAATGTTTCTAACACACAGAGGGTGGAATGAGTGCGTCCCTTGGAAATCTTTGTAAAATCGCAACTTAGAAGGGAACACACAAGCAAAGATGCATCAAAAACTTGAAGGAAGGTGAACCAACAATCCAAAGTGATGGTTAAACCAACAACACATTTAAGTAAGATTCATACATACATATACAGAAGAGTCTATACATACATGTGTAAGCAAACATATACATATATCATTATAGTAAACAAGTTAACTGAAATACAATAACAACATATGCATGAAATGTGTTGGTTTTGCTATATTAAGGAGTGAAAATTCCAATCATATAATACAACCATGACCAACCACTAGTCCCAATAATGGAATGATATAGTCACTATCACCTGCTCCTCCAAAGAGATGTACTAGCTCTGCACTGTAGAGACGCCAAGGCTTGTTACAATACTCTCCAAGTTTTCTCTAAGATACTCCTATCAGAAGCTTGGCTGACCAAAAGCCTCTATAATGAGTTATGAGGTACTATAAATAGAAAAGGGTGGGGTGACCCTTGAAATTCCTCTTTGTGACTGTTCACCTACCCTCATGACTCTTCAACTACTCTATGACTATTACATTCAACTATTGACACTTGAACTTCCACTTTACAAGATGTTACATACAATTTGCACATGTACCCATGTGAGACCAAATAGGCTTGAGAAATCCATGCAAGGCAACACTATGACTTGGACAACTGTGGGAAGACCAACTCTTCTACATCTTCATGTTGGTCAACGGTGGCAAACTGATTTCAAGCTTGGTAGTCCGTGATGGTGTCTGTGTACTTTGTGGTGACATATTTCTGGAAACGAACTCTTGCCTCTGTTGCATCTGGGTACACTGATTTGGTTCCTCTGTCCAACTCATCTGATAACATGTGCATCATTGTCTTGAGTGTGGTCGGAACAACGACATACTAATGCATAGTGTTTGCACTAATCGCCAAGTCTGCGTTGGTGGCTATGCGCATCAACTCGTCAAAGTACGTGTCCATCTCTAGTCGGACATGATTCTTGGTCTTTGCCTCAGTGAGTGTCCCAATATATGGGATCGCATGCACGTGCACAACAACATCCATGCTTCTAAACACCCGTGCATGGGAAGCCTACAAACTAGTGATGAGTTGTGGGAGTTCCTCATAGTTTCGGATCTGAATCTCGATGCATGCCTTCAACTCAATCACCATGGGATTCATCATTTTGAGCAAGTGTAATGGGGCTACCTTGTATCTCAATGTCCATTTTTGTATGTGGTTGACAACAATATGTAGATTTGACAAGATACATGCTCTTATAGCAAAGTGGTTCTGTGAACCGTTGAGATGGACAAATGCCTTATGCACGGTACAAAATCTGGAATACAACGTCCGCAATGACTGTCTCAAGGGACGATAATTCATCCATTATCACCTTCTTCAATTTCGCTCTTGCGGATGCTGTAACCAGTTCTCCTCCCTGCTTGGTCGTCTATAACTCCTTAGCCATTCACTCGTTCTCTGTTATCAAGAAGCAAACACTCGAGCCAGTGGCTTCGACATATGCTTTGGTAACATTGGCCAATACTGCTAGTTGCTTGTGCACATCAGACACGATCACTCATTCCTGAAACTGTGTAGGAGATGTGTGGACATCCAGAGTAGACACTCTGCGCGATTCCATAACTCTATGTTGTGGCTCATCAAATGATATGTTGTGCATATCTTCTTCTGGATTGTCTCCCAAGATCTCAGTATCTCCTAGGTCACTCAGGACTTGCTCTTCTTCTGGATCTGGTGAAGTCAATGGGTCGAACTCTTGGTGGTAGGGCATGAGGTCGATGTCTTTCTCTAACTTTGGCTACTCCATCTCCGTATCCATCTGCTCAAGTACTCTTTAAATCTCTTGAGCGAAGTCCTACTCTTGCGACTATTCACCTTGTCTTCTTTGTGCCAGCTGCTTAGATGAGTCTACTACCTGTATGGGTGCAGTTTCATCAATTTGTGCATGTTGCACCCCCTGATGCATTTGTCCCTACTACATTTCCTTCTACTGTCTGCACAACTCCTGTTCTTTCCGGAGTTGCTCCTTCAACTCTTTCAACTCCTTCATTATTTCCTCTATCCTCTGTTTATATCTCTGCCTTTCTACGTTCCTCTTGTCGCCTCTTTGCCTCTATTTCCAAAGCTACTTTCTCCACAAGTGGGTCTGCTCTGAACTTGCAGCTTTGTTCTTCATCTACGCTGTCAACAATCTTTCTGTTGCCTTTGTCACGCGCAAGTATGTTACCCTCGGTTGCTTCTACTACTAGTGCTCTCTTAGATGTTGCTTCTGTAACCGTTCCACAACGATGTCGACCAGTTCATTGGGCTTGGAGAAGTTGTGACAATATCTCCATGGGTCTTCCTCAGCCCAATGACACGCCCCGTGGATCCAAGGTAATGTCACTCTCACGCAGTGATCCTTCACAGAGCAATGTGAGTCATACGGATTGAAGCTTCTGGTGTCGAAGGTGAATCTTTTCAATTCTTTTGTCTTGACATCTGCATGCTTGATATTATGTATCTCGTACAACCCAATCCGTAGTGGAAGAGTGGGCCAGGGTGCCTTCTTCTTCCGATACAGTCTAGCTAACAATCCTACCAAGATGTGGTACGATAATTCTTGCATGACGAGCTTCTCCATCGAAAACTTCGACAAAACATGCGGATCCTTATCTGCATTTTACATCTGTATGAAGGTGCAAAAAGGTGAGGCATACCAATCCGCTATGTTGATTAGTGCCTCCATTGCTTCCTTCGACATGCAAAGTGGATCCTGCTCAAATATCATCTTATACACTGGGGTAACAACATAGTCTGACAACTGAGTGATGACTCCATGTAAGTTGCATTCGGAAAATAGTTTTCAATAAGTGTTCACAGAGGTTTCTGTTGATGTCCATGCCCACTTCAAGCCCGAGAACTTCTAATAGGCAAATATTGCATCCAAGATGTATGTGGACAAGCAGATCTTTGCTTGTTGACCTTTGGGTGGTTTCTAAGCTCTTGCTACTTATTCCTTCAACTTGTGAGCCAACATGTCGGATCAGTTGCATGGTTTTCCTTCACCCGCCAGTTGGTCCAACTCAATCACCCAACTCTGTGGGAAGGTCTCTATGCTCTTTTGGTCGCACAAGTGGCATGCAAAAATGACCAAGTACTGATATGCCTTCCATAATATCTTCATCTTGTAAATGTAGTTGGGTGTCATCCTGAACTTGGTTGGATCCTTCACACAGTTCTTCAAGATATTCCCGGAGTTTGCAATGTTGTTGGGTATGCTGAAGGGTGTCTCCACGTAGAAAACAATCTTTCTAATTAATCACATCGTTAGGATTGGGTCGACATTTCGAACCAACTAATGTGGTTCATCCTCAGGACAAGGTGAGAAATCAATTGATCTGAGAGAATAAATAGAAGGGATGCATCATTGTCAAGGGTTAGCCATTAAAAAATTAGTCGTTGGTGAAATTATTACCGAGGAGGAAAAATTATTTTAGAATGTGTGATAAAGGGATGTTTGTTAAATTATTTAATATTTTAGTTGGAAAACTAGATGTTATGTAATAATAATTAAACATTCTATATCAATATTATAAATAATTTGTTAGTTTCTATAATAATAGTATCTAAGAATAATTACTTTATTTGTTATGGTTGACCTAATTTAATCTAAATTGGTTGAGAACAGCTGTTTCTGATACACAAGTCAATTTATAAATTAATAAAATGAGTAATTATTTTATATAAAACATTTGATTGAAAACTAGTTGTATTTTGATACATTAATCATTTAAAATAAATAAAAGTAATTAATTAAATAAAACCATTATAGGGTTGACCTAATCATTATAAATTTGTTGAAAAATAAATGAATATATTAATATCAATATATTAATTAATTATCTCATTTTCAATTAATTAATTATAATATTCTTAGTTAGGGGTGACTTGTTACATACCTATAAGGTTGAGAACCTACTTAAGGGAAGAATTCAAAAAAAATAAAAAATTAATACATTGTATTTTACCAATACCTCTAAAAAGACTATTAAAGGAAAGGGGTTAGCTGATCCTCCTAGAAAAGGAGGAAAGCATAGTTAACCAAAAAAGTTTTTAAATAAAATATGGGAGGGCTGAAAACACATGAAGACAAAGAGAATAAAAAGGAAAAACTAGGAAAAAATAAGAAGAATAAAAAGACAACTCAGACTTGGTGAATGTTCACATAGACTCTGCGGTCTTCAAGATCTTCCTCAAACGTGCCTGATAATGCATCATTGATATCCTTCCATTTCAACTTGATGTCTTTATCTACAATCAACTTCGTGTCTTCGTAAATCGGGAAACTCATAGACACTTGCTCAAATGTATCTCCAGTTGCGCTTTCGTTAGTGTCCTTTGATCCTACTCCCTTGGAGGCCATTGATCCTGAATTGCTGAGAGAAAGACAAACACCTTCTCTACCTGGAGACATGTGACATGGATGGCAAGAAATCTGTCAGTTAAAAACCAAAGAAAACTTGAGGACTGACATGCAACATACCCAGGAGACTGATGGCAAGGATTGCACAATTTTCACTGGGAGGCCAGGAGACTGATTGTTGAAACTGTGCAAAAGAAAATCCGAACTATGGGGAGGCTATTTGACTATTGGAATTATGTAATGCACAATCCATATTGACCTACTGGGTGTTGATATTGCGTAATGCGTAATTTTAGTTAGCAAGGCATGTAGGCCTAGGGATTGCATTGCGCAATTTTCTGGGCCAGCAGACGCTGCCTCTCAGAATTGCTCAAAGAAAGTATGGAGGGAAGTGTCTGGCTAGATTTACGAATTTTCTGGGAGGAAGGTAGAACCTTCCTTCTCAGAAATGCGCAATGATGTTTGGGCAAGGTAGGGACCGAGCCAAGGTTACCCAGACTCGCCCATGAACGACTAAAAACATATGGAGATCTGAACGCATGGTGAAACTGAGTGTAAGTGAGAGTGAATGATCATGCATGTAAACAATGAATGCAAGATTCAAAAACTGATAAAACATGCGTGTGTGTGAAATAAGTCACTAAATTGATGACTGTCTGTGAAAAATAGTGTCATGCATGCGACATAAGTGAGATGCAAATGAAAAATGAAATGATGCTTATAAAGACTAACATGCATGCAAAAGACAAAAAACATTCACAAAAATCAAGCAGACATCACTCACGTAAGCCAAAACACAAAAATCGAGAGAAATGCTACAAAAGACAAGTAAAGCAGACTTACTCAGAAATAGTTGAGCTGGATGTGCCAAAGACTCCCAGATGTGTTGTGGGATGTTAGAGCTCCAAGATGGATGTGAAGAATGAGATTTAAAGTGTCAAATAAATAATTTTGAGGCTTATGACATGCATGCCACAAATCTAACAAAAAGCTACACTTGGAGGGAATTTTCTAAAAGGATCTTTGCATGTAACCTCCAGCTGCTAAAAATAGATCCCTAAAATCTAGGGATGCTTTTTGCATGCTTCTTTTTGCTAATTCAGGAAAAGCATCCCATACATATAAATAAAGTTTGCTGGGTCTCGGATGGAACCGGTCAACTTGAAGGCACATGCAACAACCTGTAAGACTGAGAGAGGGTTTTGTGCAATTTCTGGGAGGAGCTGGTTGGTTGTCCCAGAGGGATTGTGCAATTTCTAGGGTCAGTAGGTGTCTGCTACCCAGAATTGCACAATTTCTGGGCTGAGCTGCAATGTTGGGCCAGATTGCACAATTTTCTTAAGGAAGCCTACTTGACTATATTGCGCAATTTCTGAGCTCAATAGGCTGCCCAACAGATTTGCACAATTTCTAGAGGGAAGGTTGGTTCCCCTCCAGAATTGCACAATTTCTAAGGGAGATTCTCAGCTAGAAACTAGCTTAAGGACAACAAAATCAAATCCTTAGAAGATTTGATTATTGGACTGGGCCATAACCTAAAGGATGTCAAAGCTGCAGAATGACTAATAAAGAAAAAGAATGAAGATATGGCTGCACTGAGAAAGCAGTTGAAATTGCCACCACTTATGCATCCACAGACTGCTGAAGTAATTGAAAAGAAGAATGAAGAAGAGGTTATGGACTTGGTCCTAAAGCAAAATGAGCAACTGAAGCAGACAAAACAAGAACTAGAGAAGACACTACAAAGCAGGCAAAGTGAGTCAACCTCTCAGCCTCAAAATGTAGTACCAGTGGTTTCTACAGCAGTCCCTTCAACTTTGGCAACTTCTCTAGCACCAAATGTCCCTTTAGCAACAGCTAAAACTATTGGAGTAATAGGTACTTCAGAGGTAGGAACCTCAAGTCAGAGCACAAAAGAATTAATCAAATCCATGGAGGAAATGAAGCTTCAGGTCATTGAACTCCAAAAGATAAAGGAGAAATTCATTACCTTAGAACAGAAGTATGATGTTTCAAAAATAAATTTTGTTGAAGAAGTGAGGAAAAACAAAGGCTTGGTTCAACAAGTAAAAACACTGGAAAATATCTCACATTTGATAAGCCTTTAACTGACATCAGAAAGATATTATGGACCAACATTACTCAATCCATCAATGATGTTTGGTCATCAATTCAAATAATTTTTTAACAAATTGACTTAGTGAAAGTTGCTCTGCAAGAAATTGAAAAAACCAGGCAAGAATTAGGAGGGAAGCTTGAAGAAACCATCAGATTAATAAACTTTCTAAATAGTAGAAACATGTATCAGTTGGAGCAAATAAATATTGAGGATGGAATTGGAACCATCCTCGAAGTAAAGAAAGTGTTGACTAAAAGGAATCTAATGCAAAACCTGAAATGAAAATGTCAGAATATGAAGGAAGACATAAATGAATTTATGGAAAAATTTGGCATCATGCAGAGTAAAGGACTTCCAAGTCCTTTAGTTATCAATGATAAGTTAATGAGGCAGGATTATTGTGTCAACAAATTACATTAGTATGCAAACAACCAAGCCAGCTCCTCTACTAGTTCATCTGCACCCAAGGCATTACCCATAGGAATAGTTCTCTATGATAGTTTGGAGAATCTCTTTTATGTTGAGCATGAATTGAAATATTTGTTTCCAGTACAACCAAATTTTGTAAAATACACAGAAGCATATGAAATTTACAGAAAGCTTACAAGGACGAGGATACCAAGAGATGATTGGTGGATAGATATGACAGACAACTTATGATTTACCATGGTAAAAAGTGAATTGAAGTATTTATTATAGTCATTTTTGGTAAAAAGGGAAGAATTATAGTAAAGCAAGTAAAGAGTATGAGTCACAGGTAAAAGAGTATCAGTGAAATGATCAAAATAATCAGATAGCATAAAATTACGGGCAAGGCAGCAAGATGCACAATCATAGGGCTTGCCTCCAGCTCCTTCAACAAAAGCAGGGACAACAACCAAGTAGTTTACATTCAGTTTCTACTTTCGAGACCATCTGTCTCTACATTCATGTAAAATATATTTAGTATTCCTAGAATATATCTCTCTCAGTTAGGAGATATTTTGTAGCAAATTTTGTATAAGTAATTCCTCATTCGAAGTACTGAGGGTGGATTCTGATACATTTCTGTAGAATTTTTATTTTGGAATAGAAGTGTTGTTGAACAACTATTGTATGGCTGGTTGGACAAAGTAATAAAGAAAAGGACTTTTACAGGATTCCTGTGTCAAATGAGAAACAAATAAGTATCTATATCTCATGTTTTTACAGTTCTCTTGTTTAAATATTTCACATGTGTTTCATATCTGAATGATAAATGAAAAAATATATTTCATAAAGTGCTTTACTACATTCTGTCTTTAAAATCGTTTATATTCTTAATTTTTTCTTCTAAGCTATCATAGGTAGGGAATTTTTAATTGCTTCCTGCTTATTAGTTTATCATTGTGGCCATTTAACAAAGAATTCTTAATTGTTCTTATTAATGATCACCCACTTTCCCTCATCTTGAAACTTTGTTGAAGGATTCTTAATTGCCCTTCCTTCCTTTCAAGACCATTTCATCCCTTTAAGCTATCATTTGTATCTCGTTTAGCTACCCTGTGAAACCCTCCTTTGTTGAATCAACCTGATCCAGTTAAGCCATCCCCAGTTGACTCTATAGCCCAATGGCTTGAAATACCTTGTTCTATCCATCTGCTCCTGAATTCCACCACCAAACAAAATCAAAACCCCCCAAGCTTTCATAACTAGCCTAATATCCCATAAACAAAGCTAAATCTTAAAGAGAGAGCCCTCTCTGAGTACGTATTGGCTAGATTCTGTACTTAAAAGTTGGTTTGTGGTTACCTCGGACACCTTTCCTTCTTCTAAACAACTTCAAGGAAAATATGAGTGCTAACATAGTGGTGACCATATTGGGGAAGATGTTAGATGATCCAAAAATAATTTATTATCATAGGTTATAAAATTGAAATAAAATAATTATTAATTTAAGAAATTAAATTACAATAATGGCAGAAGTGTCCTCAGACACATAATTTTATTAATCAGAAAAAAAAATAATTACATAATTGATTTGCAAGAGCTTACACCCGAACAACCAAACACTCTTGCAATGAGCTATTTATAAGCTCCATGTCCTAACTACCTCTAATTATGGATCACTTATTAAATAACAAGTGTCCATTTACATTAAA
>APFE030831337.1:133603-172705 GCA_000404065.3 Pinus taeda
TGGAGCAAAACTTGAAACTTTCAAAATTTGAAGGGGGGGAAAGGTGGATAGTACAACTTACAGACAGTTGATTGGCAGCTTGATTTATTTGACAAATACTCGTCCTGATCTATCTTATGCAGTCATTATTCTTTCACGTTTTATGCAGGAACCATGAGACAGCCACTGGAATGCAGCCAAAAGAGTTCTTTGATATATCCAAGGAACAAAAGATTTTGGTCTTCTTTACACAAAGACTATAAATTTTGTACTTGGTGGATATTCTAATGCCGACTTTGCTGGGAGTATTGATGATCGAGCATCAACATCGAGTTATTTAATGAATATGGCGTCAGCAGCAGTATCTTGGAGTTGTAAGAAACAAGCTACAGTGGCCACTTCTTCAGCAGAAGCAAAGTACATTTCAGCATGGGAAGCAGCATGTGAAATTGTTTGGATGCGCCGAATTTTGCAGGATTTGGGCATTTCTCGGGCAGAAGCTACATCATTATTCATCGACAGCCAGTCAGCCATCAAACTTGCCAAGAACCCAGTTTTTCATTCAAAGACAAAACATGTGGACACCAAGTATCATCATATCAGATCTCTCATTGCCAAAATTGTCCTCAAGCCAGTTTATTGTCCTTCTGAAGATCAGATCTCCGACATTTTCATGAAACGCTTTGCAGAATATATTTTACTAAGTTCAGAGATGAACTGGTATCTGTTGTAATGTATCTTGGATCATAGGGGAATGTTAGATGATCCAAATTTACAATTTTTATCATAGGTTATAAATTAGAATAAAATAATTATTATTTAAGATATTTAATAATATTATTTTCTAGAATGTTTATTTTTTAATGGAGACTTTTAGAATTAGCATATTGTTGTAACTAGATATGACTCTTCAAATGTGTCGTATCTTAGGCTCTTTATAGGGATAGTAGCTAGTTGGTTTGAATAGCATTTATTGTAAATGGACACTTGTTATTTAATAAGTGATCCATAATTAGAGGTAGTTAGGACATGGAGCTTATAAATAGCTCATTGCAAGAGTGTTTGGTCGTTCGGATGTAAGCTCTTGCAAATCAATTATGTATTTATTTTTTTCTGATTAATAAAATTATGTGTCTGAGGACACTTCTGCCATTACCTAACATGTCCCTCTCCTTCAAAAAAGTGTTTTCCTCAGCGCTTGACTAGTTCTTGATGCTTCTGTATAAAAAAATTCATCCTCCCATGTGGAATCTTCAACGGGTAATTTATTCCATTTGATGAGATACTCTGAAATTGATCGATTTCGTAGCTGTCGAGTTCTTGTTTTTGTGAATGCCTTAGGTTCCAATATGATTTTTCCTTCCTTGTCAAGTTTTGTAAATATTGTTTGAACTAGGAGCTATTCACCTATAACCTTATTTAAGTATGAAACATGTAGAACTAGGTGCACTAGGGAAGATGTAGGAAGCTACAATCTGTATGCCATAGTAGCAATCTTTTACAACACCTTGTATGGACCATAATACTTTGGTGATAATTTATTATCCTTCTTAGAATGCTTGAGGCACATTTGCTTGTATGGTTGTAGTCGAAGAAGTAGCCAATCACCTACATCAAAACCTCTTTCACTGTGATGTTGATCTACATGTTGTTTCATTCTATTCTGTACCAAAGTGAGGTTATCCTTTAAGAGTTGGAGAACCTGTTGTTGATGCTCGATGTGATCTTCGACTGCTTGAACCATATAATTTTATATTAAAGTTGTTGTGATGGATGGTGGATGATATCCATAAAGTGCCATAAATGGGGTAATTTTTTTTGCAGTATGGAAGGAAGTGTTATACCACCATTCAACCATAGGCAACCACTTGACCCATTGTGTTTTTTTATCAAATACAAAGAAACAAAGATATCCTTCCTAACATTTTTCCACTATCTCAGTTTCCCCATCAGATTGAGAATGATAAGATGAACTATGAGCTAACTAAGTACCCAGACAAGAAAATAATTCAGTCCAAAATTTCCAGTGAAAATGGGATCTCTCTCACTTACAATAATCTTTGGGTTTCCATGTAGCTTTTGAGTTGTTTCCATAAATGAAGTTGCAATTGTACTAGCTTTAAATGGATAAGATAATGCACAAAAGTGTGAATACTCGGTATGTCTATAAACTACCACCATGATCGCACCCTTTCCTTCAGTCATGGGTAAACCTATGATAAAATCCATTGAAACCTCCTCCCAACATTGACTTGGAATGGATAAATATTGTAACAGACCCAAGGTCTTAATTGTATCAACTTTATTTTGTTGGCAAACAAAACATTCTACCACAAACCTTTGAATATCAGATTTAAGGTCATCCTGTTAGGTTCCTATACCAATAGGTTTCATCTTTCATGATTGATAGTGGAAGGGCTAAATATGTTCATCATTGCAGGCTGCAAAGGTTCCATATTTTGTGTACATGCTATGAAAATTAAAATATGAAAATATGGTATGCCTTAAAAGAAAAAACAAAAGGCAAGAAAATCAAATGGTCAAGAGAAAAGTGAAAATGAACCCCAAAATAAAGACTAGGAAAGTGGCGAGTCAAAATGCCACTACTATCTTTTGGGCAGTAGCAGACTCTGCAAATACTACTGCTAATCATACTTGATGGATGGCCCAATAGTCTAAACTGGACCATGCCATGTTTAAATTGCTTGTTGCAGAATAGAGAATGTTTCCTGTCCAAACAGCTCAAGCTTGGCAGATGACTAGCTAGGTAGAGAAATGAAGGAGCCCAACTGCTTAATCTGGGTCCTTGGAAGAAATAAGGGTACATTTTAGATAGGAGGGCAGTCAAAAGGAAAAGAGGACAATCAGGGTTGCTAATTCAAGTGCACCCACTTCAATGAAGAAAAAATGTTAGGATTACTAGGATGGGTAAGTAGTGCAAGGTTGCAGAAATGGAGGGCCATCACCAATTGGCTTATTAAGTGCAAAGACTCATGCCACTCAGGGTATTGGCATCAAAACAGAGAGTGGAGGACAAAACATTGGAAACATGTCTAATTTTCCCCATTATCCCCAAACATCATTTACTAACACCCCCAAGGGCCTTGAGATCTGCTCAAGTGTCCAGTTCCACTTCAGTTCATGATAAGCTACTGGGTCAAACCATGAATTTTAATCAAGAAAAGAAGCCACATTTTTTGTGCAAAAAATATTTCTTATCATTTCATTTATCGTCAATTCCTTAGTTCTACCTCTTAGAACTTAGCCATACCCCTTCACTCACTTCACAAAGTCATATTAACCACTAATGTATTATTTAACTCCCTAACTACCCCCTTCCCTAATCCTATTAGGATCTATGAAAAACTCCCAAAAACATGTATAAATACCCTCCCCCTAGCACTATAGCTATATAACCCTTCCTTGGGAAATATTAACCCATCATGGGTTAGTATTAGCCCCTTTGACCCTAAAACTATGGTTTTTGTCAAAAAACTATGGTCAAAAAATCAAAAAAATCAAAATCCCCACCCTTGCTCAACCTCCCTACCCCTTTTCCGCACTGAAATTAATGTTTACAATGTTTTTTATTAAAAAAAATTAATTATTAGACCCATAAACCCAAAATCCTAAAGTTCACAACCCACCCCGCGCCCGATTCATTTAAATCTATTAAATTATTGGGCGGGTCCCCTCTGCCTTAATGCACCGTCGCATCAGAGTTGCCGCCCATCGTCCGATCACCGACCCCGCCTATCCAATGGTGGGTGGTCATTGTCATATCAAAGGTGCCTGACCTTCTACGTCCGGGGGATTGGCAGTATTCCCGCCGTACCCCCGCCACGCCTCGGCCTCCCACATTGTTCGGAGCCCCCCCCTTAATACCGCTTACCACCTTAGGGGCCTCTGGGGAAACGGCTTACCGCCCGTCCCCCGCACTGACGTCACGCCCCCGTCAGCATGACGTCACCCCGCCTGTTCCGCCACCATGCATCCACGTCACCTCCACGTCGCCTGTCCGCCTGTCCACCCTTCCACCGTGTCACTGCCACCTAGGCAACCACGTCAGCTGCCACGTCACCCTGCCGTACTCGGGCCCATGATGACGTCAGCATGACATCATCACCAAAAAGGCGGGAAAGGGCCAAAAATGCATAAAAAGACGCGAATTAGTCGTTATTCGTCATTCTTATTCGCTGTTTTCGGAGCTCCTCTACATGCAAAAATAACGTTCAACGGTTGAAATCCAAACTTCACACACCAAAGTTGTTGCCACCCTCATCGTTGACCCAAGTACCTGCAATTAGTCCTATTCAACGCCTCCTATGCCATAAAAACCAGGTATTTGCCGTAGGCAACCTTCTTTACCCACAGTTCTCCTATTTTTTCTCCTAATTTCCTGCAAAAGAACTCTGCTAAAATTCCTCACTGCTAAATTGTCCACTAAGAATACTTAAGAACGTGGTAAAACCCCTGCGTGACAAAACTTTGCAAAAAACCCGTGCCCTTCTACAAATTCGCCATAAAACCAATCGAAGAAGCCGAGATACCGGCTAAAAACAAATATAGTTGTTCCCCCATCCCTGTTATAGCAAAAATCCCTTGAACAACCAACTAATTAGCTCAAACACACTCTGATTCTTAAATAGAGTGCCCCTCAGTTCATCAAAACCTGTAAGACTTACCTTATACTTGCAAGCTGCTCAATGCCAAACAGAATTTAGCAGGCATTCCTCAGCCTTTAAGTCAAGTAAAACAACCAAGTTGAAACCAGACATGGCCACTCCATCTGCACTGGATATAGCTCCTATAAATCCACCAAATAAAGAACTGGAAGCTATGCCACTCGTAGACAGTGATTTCCTCATTACAAACTTTGTGGCAGATAGGAACCACTTACAGACCTTCTGTCAGCTAAGGAACAGTCACTTAGACAACAGTGATATGTATGGCATCTGGGAATCCAATCTGCCCACCTACTTCCTACCATCTGTGAATATTTTCCCTGTAGTCATTCACCTCTGTGCAGAAAACTATGACCAAAAGCTCAGAGCTATAAAGTCTCCATCTGGGAGCATCCTCTTCTACATAACACCAGATTCCATCAATCAAATGTTGAACTACAAGCAAACCGAGCTGTTATACCCATTCTCCATTGAGTACTTGCTGGATGAGGGCTCCAAGCTCTCCAGCACAGACATTGCTGCAGTAGCAAAGAATTTCATGAAGGCAGACTGCCAACCTTCTAGGCCACCTCCTTTTCCATATGCAAATTTCAATGAGGTAGGCAAGCTGCTGGTGGATATGTTAACCTTTGTGCTGGGGTTCACCACAAATGAGCATGTTGATGAAACTATGCTGGTCATGTTGTCTGCATATAGCCTTGAGAAACCCCCTGTTGTGAAGTACAATTATGCCAAGTATATTGCCAACAAGATGCATGGCCAATTGTCAAGGTTGAATAGGGAGGCAATATTTAAGTATTCATCATATGTCTATCACATGTTCATGTATTATCAAACAGATTTCTTCCAGTGCCCAATCAAGAAGCTAGACTCACAGGGTGAGAGGAGGTCTGTTATCTTCTAGTCTTCAGTCTTCCACCAAGTCCATAATTCCCCCTATTCATACTGTGAATTTATTGACCAGTTTGTATATCTAGTCACATGCATCTTAAAGATGACTCCTCCTGCCAGATTGTCCAAAGATATGCAGAAAATCTTACAGCTATCCAGGAGTTACAAAATAGGTGATTTGTACTTGTACCAAAATCACACAGTTATCAGAATCTATGGTTGTGAGCTCTGTCCCTACAGGCTCCCAAAATATGTGCCTATGAGGTTGTTTGCCCTGGAATACTATAGAAAACTCATAAACTCTGATCTTACACACTTCCACAGTGCCAAGAAGAAAGCCAACCTAAAGTTCAGAGACCACCTAGGCCCATTTGTCATGAATAAGAAAGATGGTTGGCAAGAAGCTGATCAAATACTCGGGCAAAAACTCAAACTCAAAAGAAGCTTCTGGTGGGTCCCTTATGACCCTGGAGGCTTTATGAATGTTAGGAGAGTCAAGTATAGGCTCTATAAGTATTGCCCATACTCACAAATACAACACTTTGCCAACCAAGATGAATGGGTACTTGAATCAATAGTAGAAGAATTGACTCAGGAAGAAAAATGGAGCAGACTGTGAAAGATTTGGAAAAAACTCTTGACTTGGATTCTTGTCAACAGGTCTTGTTCAAACAACCAGTCCAAGTGGGAGAAGGCACTTCTACTGCTCCAACTGCACAGGACACCCAGCAAGCTCCTGCAACAACAACTACAACAAAGGGGAAAGAAATAATGGATGAACAGCAACAAGCAGAGACAGGGCAGCCCAGCACATCAAAGGATCAGACTTAAGGGCAAGCCCCTTCACAGCAAACTGGACCACCCCAAACTGGACCACCCCAAATCCCAGTTCTGCAAACTCCTCTCAATGAAGAGAGAGGAAAAAAGAGAGATAGAGAGGAGGTCACACCTCCAACAGGATCATCACAGCAACCAGAAGCCAAGAGGCCGAGGATTGACCCTAAAACGGAAGAGGGAGATATCAGTGAGGAAAGGGCAGAAAGCCACAGCAGAGAAAGGCAAACAAGCGAGCAGACTGCCACTAGCTCATTTCAGCTAGAACAGGCCCTACAGCAGACCACAAAGGTATCCTCCTTAAGACAACAGGGCAAGAAACCAGCTGCAATCAAAGAAGGCTTCATAGAGATCAAGGCACAGAATGAATTGTTGAGAGTGCATCTCTATGATCAATTCTTAAAGACAACTACAGCCAAAAAACAAAGATTGATGGCTGCCTATGATCTTAAAGAGGAAAAAATGATCTTCACTCATTTAAAGCCTAAAGTCCCACATCCCAAGACCTCTGTAGATTACTATAGAACAAACTTGGAGGTATTTTCTAAAGACATACACCCCATGGATCAGATTGAGCTGCATAAACAGACTGGGGAAATGGTGTATGCAACACTTGTAGACAGGGCCATGCTGGCCCATCAGCTAAAAGAAGCCCTGAAAAACACAAACACACAGCTTGATTTGGAAAGGTTGTCTTCCTCTGCAAAGGGCAACAGAATAAAGACTCTGGAAGACATAATAATTTATTTGGGACATGACCCAAAGGATCCAAAGGGTGTTAGGGCCCTCATGAAGAAAAAAGAGGATGGCATTGTTGCACTAAGAAAGCAGACAAAATTGCCTCCTACCATTCACCCTCAAACAGCAGAACTTGCACAAGAAAAGCAAGTAGATGATGCCATGGAGCTGCTTCTGCTAATGAATCAAAGAATATTGCAAATGGAAGCAGAATTAGAGAAGGCATTGCAGGACAAGCAAGGGGAGTCAGCCTCCCAGCCCCCTCAAACATCAACAACTCTTGGACCTATCCCTCCTACACAAGCAGCAGCAACCCCTCCTGCTATTCCAGCACCTACCACAGCTACATCAGCAATAGGAGCAACAACAGCAACAGAATCCAGCATGAGCATGGAGGACTTGATGAAAGCTGTCAAAGAGCTTGAGACTCAAGTAACTGAAATAAATGAAGCCAAGGATAGACTGGCCAAGCTGGAGACCAGTTATGATAAATCCAAGATGACAGTAGCATAGAAACAAAGAGAAATAAAGGCCTTAGAGGCCAAAGTAAAAACTCTGGAAAATGAATTGCTCCTAGGTAAAACCATAGCAGAAATAAAGAAGATAATTTGGGCCAAAATTGGCCAATCAATATAGGACCAATGGAGGTCAATCCAGGCAATCTATGAGCAGGTTGAGCTGATAGGCATGGCTCATGTGGAAATACAATGAGCCAGAACAGCACTGGGAATAATGCCCGAGAAGGCCACTAAAATGATACATTTCCTCAATAACCGCACTAGGGAGGAACTGGCAGCTCTAGAGATAAGTAGCAGAACAGATACAATCCTGATAGCTAAGAAGGTCCTGACCTTGAGGAACTTCACTCAAACTCTGGAGAGAAAATGTCAGGAAATGAAAGCAGAGATTGATGAATTCAGGGCAAAAATGACAATATTACAGGATAAAGGACTGCCAAGCCTAGTGACTGGCACAGGACAACTGCTGTCATATAATCAGTATATGACAAGGATCAACAATTATGTTTAAAATCAAATAACAGCATCTAGCAGCTCCACAGAAGAAGCAGGGCCTCCCTCTTGGCAGTCTCTGTATGATAAGTTAGAAAATCTATTTTTTATTGAACATGAGATAAATCATCTGTTTGAGGTGCCTCCAAACTTCTACAGATATACAGAGGCAGATGAAACACTGGTGAAAATAAGGAGGCATTAGCTACCTCCAGCTGATTGGTGGCAGGCAATGCTGGAAATTCTGCCCAGATAATGCCACTATGTTATTCCTTTTTGAGAAAAATCAAGTCTCAGTCACGGTACAGGTCAGCAGACAGATCAGCACACAGGTACCATAGGGAGCATCCATACAAGTGACTCACCAATGCACCCAGACAGCAGGCTCAATTAACGCATAGTTAAAGGCACAGCTACAGCCCACTTTACTGAGCCATAAAGGCAAAAGCTGTCTGACAGACAGATAGCTGCCATCTCAGCATTAAATGTTGTAGTTATGTTTTTCATTTACTTTTTGTAAGAGAATTAGTGGTGCAATTTATTGCACAATAACTCACCATTGAGATATTTTGTATCCTATTTTGTATATATATCCCCTCAAATAACGCATTGAGGGTGGGTTGTAGTGAAATCTTTTCTGAAGAGCTCTATTGTATATTTGAGACATTTTTGATAATACAAATTGCTGGAGGAGTTTCCTGGTTTCTATGCTGTCTCAAGATGGAAATGAATAGCTCTGTTGTGCTACAGAATTCCTGTGTCATTTGCTGGAACAATAGTTTCTTCTGAACTGTGTATGTGTTCACTGTGTATTCCATAATTCATATGTTTTCATGATCATAGCAAGTAGAGAAAAAGAATAGCCTAGGATTTGCTTGAACACCCTATGCTCAGTCTCTATTTCTAAATATGTTTTCTTCTGGATTAGCCATGGATATGAATTCTTAGTTGCTCATGTCTAAACTAATTCTGTCATTGTCAATATTGTTTAAGAATTCTTAACTGCTCTTAAGCAATACTTTCATTTCTCCTTTTGTTAGCATGGTGAAAGATTCTTAACTGCCTTTCACTTACTAATTCCATAACTTCACTTCATAAATCTAAAATTGTTCCATAGATGCCTATCTGGCTCTGCAGCAACACTCTGCCTTCATAAAACATTCTTCAGTAGCGTACTACCTCAACTCCATTGCCCAATAGACAAAACTGTTCTATGGTCTACATCTCAGCTCTGTTTGAATTCACCAACCCACCAAACTCAAAACAACACACCATAACTAGCCTAAAAAACATTCATCAACAAAGATAAATCATAAAGAGAGAGCCCTCTCTGGCCACAGGTAGGCTAGGACCTGTAGCTAAAAGATTGGTCAGTGGTTACCTCGGCCGTATTCCCTTTAGGAAGCAGGGAACAACCTGAGTGATAACAAGTTCTTCCTTCCTCATGGAAATCTCTTAAGTTTTCATATTCAATGATCGATATTTGATCTCATTAAAGAAAGAAAGGAATTGATTTCGCTGAAGGTTAAGTTAACTACGCCACCCAATCCCACTGATAAAGGCTCATTGTGAACTTTCTATCACAAAACAATTGAGCTTTACAAGCTTGATGCAAACCCTAACATGTTCAACCTATTTCGTGAAGGATTATCCTACATTTTGGCATAAGGATTTATCAGTGAATTTCTGGAGTGCTATCATAATATGTCAACCATATTGCAATTACTATTCACAGGTAATATAGAAAAAGGTATCCTAGTTCTTACTTCTAGTTTTCGACTTGGGACTTTTACCCTTATAAATTTAAGGTTGGAATGAGTGGTATAGAAGTTATTATGTCACTAGAAGTGACATATATGATCATTACAGTGGCATTAATTTATGACGTATCAAAAATTTTACACAAAAAAATTGCCATTTGGGGTTTGTATTTTTTTAGGAGATAATGATGAACCGCCACCACATCAAGGATCTGAAGCCTGATGTGGCAATACACCTACGCATGACTATACAATGCCATTATTTAAGTAGATGCAATGGCCTCACCTTCTGATTCTACATCATCTCTGAGTAGTCTAAGGTCGGGATGGGGATATGAATTATCACTTTTGAGAGTGTACTTATGTACAAATCTCCCAGGATTTCAAAAGGGTGGATTTTTCTTTATCTAATGCTTTCTATGATGGATTCTAAATGAGGAATATTTGAAAAACCAATTACACACCAAAACTTACGTCACATTATATTAATCACAAATATAAATACATCATTCATTAGTTGAAGATATAAATTCTATTTTAACCACACAATCACTTAGTTGAGTAAATCTCTCAACTAGACTCTAATCTAGGAACTATTTTAGTTGGACTAAATATCTCAAATCCAAATAATTAACAAATACATCTAATAATGAGGAACGTCAATCAATATGCACAAGACAAGTGATATTTAAATCTCCAAGTCCCTCGCTTAATGAGTACTTGTCTTTGATCTTCTTGTTTGCAAAGTCTTCATTAGCTTCTTTAAACATCTTTGAAATAGCATAAAGAGAACTCCATCAAGTTGTCTCATAACCCTTGTAAAGGTGTAGTTGACACACTGGATTCCCGAGTTCCACTCTTAAACTCTCGAATCATGGATCTCCCAAAGTCAATTATTGAATAGTGTCCCAAGATGTTGCATAACCTCACGAGAAGACCACTCCCATGCCTTAAAAAAATGAGGGATCCTTCCCTAGATCCACAACTTACAAACTATCTTGAAAATCATCCATATTGAGTTTTTCTTCCATCAATCTCTAAAAATAGTTGCTTCAAAGACAATCAATTACTTGTTTGAATAATTGAACTACTAGTCATTATATGGAAGAGTTCCCATCTACCGAGATATATGGGTGCCAACCATTGTAATTGGTAGTTATATAGAAAATCCTTCTAGATACATAATGTATCTAGAGTTAGTTTTACAAAATGATCTCTAACTAATTTATATATTCTTCATCATTTATATTTACCAAAAATATATCCCAATTATGAAGTCATCCATTGAGTTTCATTTTACCTATAACTCAATATATATATATATAATGAATGGGGACATTGGAGTTACGTATTTCATTCCCTCATCAATGTAGTGTTGTAACTTTAAACCCACGGGTTGAAATTCCAGCCAGATCATGTAAGAAAATTACATAAGCACACTCAAGCTACATCAATCCCGCTAGTTGTGAAAAAAGCAAGCTGCCACAATAACAAATTTACACAGCAGATCACACTAATAAATCACTTCATGTTTCTCCCTTATAGTATCCTAAACGGAATAATATTCCATGACCTCTACACATCTCTTTCTCTAATGTAAATAAAGGTGAACCTCTTTAGAAGGGAATGACACCATGGCAGTTGCTAAGAACATGAGATGCTGAAAGAGCAATGTGTACATGCACACTCAATGATGATTAGGTACATACACATCTGCACCTCCTATGTAAGTATAGTATGTCTCTGGCATATTGTATCCATTGGAAAGTGGGTTAAATCCTTGCTACAAAGACAATAAGCATCTCTATTATAAAGTATAAGGAGGTTATTATCACCACATTATTTAAAATGTTGTTTTGAAAACACAGTTAAAATTCAAACTCGACAACGTAATTGTTTAACCACTTAACAATATAGATCGATCCTTTGCTAGATGTTGAGATCCACCCACGTTGCACCATCACACCATTCATGAACTAGGTCATTGCACGACTTCAATATGCAAATGAGGTCTATGCTCCTTAACACACCTGTTCATGGTCAACTCCAACATGGCATGAACTAGTGCACCTCATATTTAAATGCTCTCAAGAGATTTCAATGCAAATTCCTTATCATAGGTCACAATGCTCAAATATTCTTCCACACATAAGCTTCAAGTTGACAACATGGAATAGGTAGGAGATACACAAGTCTACTACCCAATGGTACACAACTCTTTTTGTATACAAAACCACCACACTTATGCAACTTTCAGACACAACATCAAAGCATATGCACCACACACACTACAGAGAATCGATTTTACTCACCTATGCCCCTTGGCCCTCCCATTAAGGAGTTACCCTAGGTAGGCTCTCAAACTAATTTGAAAAACCAATTACATACTAAAAATTACATCACATTAATCACAAATATAAAGACATCAATAATTAGTTGAAGATATAAATTCTATCTTAACCACACAATCACTTAGTTGAGAAAATCTCTGAATTAAACATTAATCTAGGAACTATTTTAGTTGGACCAAATATCTCAAATCCAACTAATTAACAAATACATTTAACGATGAGGAACATCAATCAATATGAACAAGACAAGTAGGAGTTAAATGTCCATGTGGAATAACATGACCCACAAACACAGATATTAGAGAACTTCCAAGCAAAATCATTTGGGTACAAACATTGTTAGATTACCAAGGAGAGAATTGAGGTTGGGATGTTCACCTTATTGACATGCACAATTTCTATTTGTGCTCAAGAACTTGATTGAGCCCCTTATTTATTTATTTATTCATTTGTTGCATCTATATTTGATTGGAGTTATCCATTGTTACGTTGTGCAAATGGATTCACCTCACATAACTGACATGGGAATTTGTGTTTGGGTATCTATGCTTATAAAGATGTGGAGACAAGATATATAAACAACATTGGTAGAGCTTGGTTTATGTTTCTAAAGGATTATGAAATGTGTACCTTGTTTTCCCTTTGCACAGAATCCGTGTATCTAACACAGATAGGGAATGGATTCCCAATCCATGGTAGGGGTGGAGTAAGCTATTTTTAATACAAAATTATATTTTCCAGCCATAAGTTTGTTAAGAAAGCAACAAAAAATTCAAATATAGGAATCCGACGAAACATTTGAGTGTGAGTAGGTGATAAGTGTTGTGCATGATGGTTTATGAAGTTTCGTACATGTCTAAATCAATTTCGAGCTCTGTGTTAATTAAAAAAGGATCTGAAATGTATTTCACTGGATTTGTTTTAAATATTCTCTAAATTCTAGCTATATTAAAAGAAACAACAATTTAATCTAAATTGTAATCTTTCATAACATAGTTACAATTGTACAAAGTTGATTATATTTAGTATTTTTTCATATGTATATATAAACAATGTTTATTATGTCAATTCCAACTAGTTGTAAAGTAATATAGTTTTTATTATATTCTCATTCTTGAAGCTACATCAAATTAGGCGCATGACAACTATCATATCATATTGAGGCCATGCCTTATTCCCACAAAAGCATTGAAATGCCCTCAACCTAGTCTAACTTATCCCCACTGAAATTCCCTCAACCTAATCTAACCCATCCTCCCAACAAACCACGTAATATTTGATAACTCTTTTGAGTTTTTCCAGCAACTTGAAATTATTATTATACATCTATAGTATTTATCAAAGTAAAACATTCATCCATGAGATAGAAAGGTAGTTTTATGTTGAAATCAAAATTCCTTCAAATTGTTTCCAATTCAATCAAACTAAGACCACATGCACAAAATTCATCTTTACAAATAAGCAAAAAATGTATATACAAAATAAAAATAAAAACAGTAGCATGCCACCATGTGACTCTTGTTAAATTATAATATATAAGTTTAGAAATAGTACACCATGGTAATGTCCAAGAATGAAACCCAAATAAGGGAGGAATTGAACAAGTAACTTAACATCTAGGAGTGCCTTAACAACTTACCCTATCACCATCTATTTGAGACGCATGGACATAATTTAAAAACAATTGAAATAACTTTTATAAATACTATTTTAATAATTCCTTTTCATATGAATAATAATTTAGATTATTTTTTATCATGGTTAATAATAATGGTTAATAGATAATTAAAACAACAATTTATAAATATTCTTTCAGTTTAAGTTTATGATTTTTTTTCTAAATAAAGAAAACTTCAACCAATTAGGCTAAAACTGGTAGTTCGTTTCTATAAATATGACAGGTTGTTGTTGTGAAAGTGACGTGAATTGGAATTTTGGTTATGATTTTTGCCACTGGCTAGATATAACGCATTTAGTAAATGTGTTCACCTTTTTTTTTTAATTTGATAAAAAAAAAATTAAGCCGTATATATAATGTTAACCTTATAACTAAAAATAATAATTTATTTGTTGAATTATTTTAAATCTATTTTTTAAGACTGTGATTGGTGGTCTCTTCTCTCGTCGATTAAGTCATGAACAATAGTAAGATTATTTTGATATTTTATTTGCACCATGGAACCACATGATTATTTTGAAGAGAACAATGATCTTATTATTTCTTATTATTTAGTCTTTCCCTACCATGTAATGCTATAAGTTAATCCCCTAGTTTATAAAATGTATTGTAATTAAGGAGTTTAGGCACACAATATGTCACAAGGTTCATCTAACTTTAATCTTGAGGTTTGAAATTTGGCGAACCTCATCCAACCTCATAGCCATTGACCAATTCCATAGATCAAAACTCATAACTTCATGTCACAACTCAAGCTTGTAATTTATCCTTGTAGTTTTCATGTCCGTGATAGAAATTTTGATGTTTACTAATGTTGATCTCTCTCTCTCTCTCTCTCTCTCTATTATTATATATATATATATAATATTATATATATATATATATAGAACCTAATGGTGAACATCATCTGAATCTCATCAAAAAAAATCAAACTCAAACCAAACCTAATCATTGTCGAACCCAAACTCGAACCAGAACCATGTGACATTGGGTGCACTATAAGCTCTCTGTCATATATATTCTATTAATATTTAATACCATTTTTATTGATAGATTTTTTTTTATTGAAAGTGGGGAAGTAAAATTTAATTGCAATGCTCGGAATGTTGAAACTTTTGTATTATTAAGTTAGTGGAAGTGTATTAATCATGTTATTTAGCATATTTCGTGATTATTTTGGTTTGAACATATAACGAAAATAAGCCCAACAAATTAGAGTTTTTCATTCCTCAAATTACTTACTTGTGGCTTAATAATTGTAAGGTGATATGAATATTTATTAGAATTTATATTTCATTGTGATTATATAGCCAAAGCTTCTAGTTAACTATGACATTATTCACAGAAGTATGACAAGCCCACTCATATTTTGCATAGAATAAATTAATGCCAAAAGTGATCCAACTTCTTAATAAATACCCCCACTCTGGGAAGACGATGAAATAATGATAAAATGTTTTGTAATACGTCCTAGCCAACTAGTTGCACTCTTTTCGATGATGCTTCATAATTTGGCCAATTAAATCTAAGCACGAAACATATTAAAATTAGTAAAAGTGTGCATGTGAACTGGCTATGCAACAAAAGGTTTTAGAAGTTTTTCAAGCAAGAAGTACAAGTCTCTTTAAATGGTCAATTATGTCCATTGTCAACCAGAGGTTTTCAACTAAAAGTAAAAGTAAGAAGGTGGAATGTGCTTAAGTGTCGTGCCAAACTCATGTTGAATGTCTTGGAAACAAATTTTTTTAATTAAAAAATTCAAAATGTTGTATATTTTGGTTTATTTAATTATTTTGCATTTTGTATTTTTATTCAATTTGAACTTTTAAATAAACGATTATAAAATTACCATGTAAACTATCAAATAACATATTACATCATATAAAATAATGAATTACATCATATAAAAAATAAACTATTAAATAACAAATTACATCATATAAAAAGAATATTAATGGACATATATTAACTACATTTACTAACCACATTTCCTAATATATTTATAGTAATTGATTGTTAATCATATTTTAATTTTGATTCTAAGATCTCTCTTTCAATTATTCTCATTTATATTTTTCATGTGAGAACTTTTATCTTTAAATGCTTGAGATAACATACCGACCTCAAAGCCCCAAGGGTTAGCTCATTTGGTCGAGTTCCCGTTGCTAAGTACCTTTCCAATTGGGAGGTCATGGGATCAAATATCCTCAATGCCCTTGAGGTTAGGTCCTACTTATTTGGCTGGTGGGTAGATCCCTTCAGGTTGATCTACCTGGATTTTCCGTGAATGTAGCGGCCACCTAAGGTCCATGAACCACCCTTAAAAAAACATAAAAACATACTAACCTCAATGTTATCTCTAATTAAAACAATGACAATTTATTTAGGTTGATCTATGTAGTGGCCACTTAGTGTCTGTGAACCACCCATAAAAAAACATAAAAACATACTAACCTCAATGGTATCTCTAATTAAAAAATGACAATTTCTTCAGGTTGATCTGCCTGGATTTTCCCACGGATGTAGTGGCTACCTAGTGTCCATGAACCACCCTTAAAATAACATAAAAACATACTAATCTCAATGTTATGTCTAATTAAAACAACGACAATTTCTTCAGGTTGATCTGCCTGGATTTTCCCGCGGATGTAGCAGCTACCTAGTGTCCATGAACCACCCTTAAAAAAACATAAAAACATACTAACCTCAACTCTATCTCTAATTAAAACAATGACAATTTTAATCAACATACTTGTGGGCTAGACTTAGAATCCATTGATAGAATTCCCACCAAATTATCACAAAATGAAATCTTTTGATTCAAAAGTTATAGATGGAATCAACTTTGTTCATCATGAAAGTCTTAATTCAAGTCACAAATTCAACTAGCTAAACTATTATAATCAAATAACTTTTATATATATATATAATATATATATATATATATAGATATTTATTCTGCACCTTTGTTGTGTAAGTTTTTAATTTTCATAAATGATTTTTAACACAACTCTTTTTCATCTTCAATAAATATAATGTAGAAAAATTAAAGTTAATTTATATATGTCTATTTCATAATAAAGTTTATAGAATTATAATTTAATAATTAGTAACTATTAGATGGTGGTAATGAGTTAACCTCCATGGAATATGCTCTAATATTCATAGTAGTATACATAGATCAATCGTTAAGATTTAGCTCCAAGTTAGTTACACTCTTTTAATCAATTGATATCAAATTAACTGATTAAAAAAATGTCATATCTACATGTGCAATATTGGGTATCTCACATTGATAAACAGTGACATTCACCCATGATATTGTAACAAAAACTACATACAAGTTAAGGATTTCCATGGTAAAGAGGGCGTGAATCTGCATGATTAAGAATATTGACTAACTCATATATTCGTTCCTTTTATAATTAATAATAATAATATAGTCTGGGCAATGTGAGATGTATCTTAAGATAAATATTTTGATGTTTATTGTCATTACGCATAGAGGTACTCTACAACAGGTACTCTACAACACAGTATGGGATTAGATCTCAAGTAAAAATGTAAACATGTAAATGTAAACACAAACTTATGGTGTATATCTCACCTAAAAATGTAAACATGTAATGTAAATGTAAATAAATATGAAATGTAAATGTAATGTAATGTGAAAATTTAATCTATTTAATCTAATGTCGCCCTAATAAAAAACAAGGCTCTCCCTAACTATATAAATAACACAAAAACAAAGTGTTCAATTCTATTTATGAGGAAGCACAGTGTGAAAATATTTTAGGATCTGTGGGAACTGGGTAACGATTTTGGTGCGCGAAAGAACTGCAATTTCGGTGTGAGAAGGATTTCTAGGTTTGATTTCTTCCTCCGTGAATTTTATTTCTAGGTTTGATTTCTTCCTCTGTGAATATTTTTAATTTTTATTCAGAAAACGTGAACACAACAATTTGTTTTGCCATGTTCTTCTCAATCCAGAGGGTTGTCTTTATATTTTATCTTTTTTCATAATGAATTTCAACTCACAATAAACATTTTGTATGGTTATTCCCAAGGCTTGCAAATTTGTTCTTTCAAAATGGACGAATTTTTTCTTTCTAACAGTGGTATTAAAGTTAGACATTAGAGAAACATTTTGCTTCTGAAATTCCACATTTTAACAACTACATTTTGTTCACTACGTCTGAGTTTCACCGAAACAAATCCTTCAATTTCTTTGTGAACATAGTCTGTATACAATAAGATGCATATTATATTACAATTAACAAATCTTTCATAGAACACAAAGTCCTTTGATATTGCATTACAACAAAGTGGTGTCTCGACAGCTATAAGAAAACTTGACACAACATGTATATATTTCATATTACACTATTAAACATTCCTATTCAACCTATTCCAGTTTTAAATGTTCCTACTCGTGGTGGCCATGTGATGACATAACACAACAACCGAGATAAAAAAAAAAAAAAAAAAAAAAAAAAAAAAAAAAAAAGTAATCAGCCAATCCAATTCCATTTTTGAACGAATAAATATAATTAATAGCTATTATTTTGCCAAACGTTGCATAAAGCTAATTTAATGCAATCTAAATAGTAGGAAAAAGCAAAAAAAACAAAAACAAAAATATCGTTGATTTGAGCTTAAAAAGTCACCATTTACTATAATTATCTAATGCGATGTTTAATATAGTTATTGGTAGACCATAGACCAAATAATTAATTAATAATGTTTACTGCAAATACCATGTGCCAAATAATTAATTGAAAAAAAACATGGGCCAAATAATTAATTGAAAAAAAACATTATTATGAAGATAATTTAATGCAATCTAAATAGTAGAAAAAAACAAACAAACAAACAAAAAATATCGTTGACTTGAGCTTAAAAGTTCACTATTTAATATAATTATTTAATGCAATGTTTAATATAATTATTTATAGACCATGGGTGAAATACTTAATTAATAATGTTTAATGAAAATACCATGGGCCAAATACCATTTAATCCAATGTTTAATATAATTATTGGTAGACTAACCCAGATTCCCACATTGAATGTTTGTGTTTCATTCTCGATCTTTGGGCAAAAAGTTATGTTGATGTTTCGTTCATATAATATAAAACATCCACATAAAACATTGATAATTGTGCTATCTTGGGCCAAAAGTTAACGTTTTATTTATTTGGATTATTTCTAATTATATATAACTTGAGTCTTGTGATAAGTATGTTTTGTTAATATTAAAATTTTTTTTTTTCACCTGAGTGGAAAAACCTATCAACTCAGGTGTCAAAACCAACACTGAGGACGGCCATCACTGGCTGCTAACCGCGAATGTCAGTTTGACTCATCATAGTTAAATAGGAAAACCACGCCACCTGTAATTACCCACTGGTGGTCCGTAAGGGAGCAGGCTTTCACTCTTGCCAGATGCCTTTGGGTCTTGGGCCATTAACCTATGTCCTTTTGTCAGAGGAAGACAAGCTCTTAGCCAAGCAGAAGCAGTTTTACGGCATACTCCAGGCCGATTGTTAATATTAAAATTATATATAAGAAGTGGGAAATAATTTTTCTTTTTTTTTTGTAATATATTTTGAAATAGTTTTGTATTATATTTGTAAGATGTATTTATTTTAGTGTTTTATTTCTAATATATTATAGTTTTGTAATAATACATATTGAGTTATCTTTAATAATATGCTTTAGAAGTTTTTTCCAGTGGGTTTTTTAGGTCTAATTTCTCTAAAATGTGAGAGGAATTTATTGAAATCACAATCTTGATAGGTAACCCATGCACAATCAAAGTACGATAGGGATTTTTCAAGGTGTTGAATCCATATATATTGTCAAAAAACAAGTTTAAATAACACAAATCAAGGTCTCAATTCAGATTTTTCTCTGAGATTTTGGCAGTGGAAAATCCAAAAAGTTGCACTAGATACAACTCCAACATATTATGGTTTTTTTTCAATAATTTTTTTATCTGTTGAACTTTATCCATTCGTCACATTTATCCATTTTAACATTAAAATAATTAGTTAATAAAATAAAATGTTTACATCACTCTTTTTTAAACATTTCTAATCTTATTTTGCAGTAAATGCATTTATTTCAGTGTTGATATATAAGTTCACCACATGCATTGATTTATGTGTGAAAGTTAATTTTAACCCCATTTTATTAATGCATTGATGCACTTATTTTAATTTCTATTCAAAGTAATTATTGATTATTGATCATATGGATTGATTTATGTGTTGGAGTAACTCACATAACCATGTCATCTCAGAATAACCACATGGATGATGTGCTCGTTGAGAGTATAAGAAAACAAACACACAAACATGTTAGACAAGAAGAAGAAGAAGAAATAGAGACTTCAAATGAAGTATGTGGTAAAGAAAGAAAAGGTAGAAGAAAGAAAAAAAGTGAAGAACAAAGAGAAAATTGAGAAGCATATAAAAAAGAGGAAGAAAATGCACGTCAAATCAAAACAGAAGAGTATGAAGAACAAAGGGTGAATAGAAAAAATCGAGCAGCATATGAAAGAATGTATAGACAAAGACATGCACAACAAAAATTAGAAGAAGAAAATGCACATCGAATCACAATAGAAGATTCTAAAGAATAGAGGTTAAATAGAGAAAATCGAGCAACATATCAAAGAGCATATAGACAAAGACGTGCACAGTAAAACTTAGAAGAAGCAAATACACAAAAATTACAACATAAGAGTCTGAAGAACAAAGGGTGAATAGAGAACATTGTGCACCATATCAAAGAGCATATAGACAAAGACGGGAACAACAAAAATTAAAAGAAGAAAATTAAGATCAAATCACAATAGAAGAGTCTAAACAACAAAGGGTGAATAACGAAAATCAGCCAGCATACAAAAGAGAGTATAGACAAACACGTGCACAACAAAAATTAGAAGAAGAAAATGCACATCAAATTACAATGGAAGCGTCTAAAGAACAGGGGTGAATATAGAAAATTGAGAAGCATACCAAAGATAGTATAGAAAAAGATGTGCACAACAAAAATTAGAAGACGAAAACATCAAATCACAATGGAAGAGTCTGAAGAACAGAGGTTGAATAGAGAAAATAAAGAATTGTATCAAATACCATATAGACAAAGACATGCACAACAAAAATTAGAAGATGAAAATGCACAACAAATTACAACAGAAGAGTCTGAGGAACAAAGGGTGAATAGAGAGAATGGAACAGCATACCAAAGAGAGTATAGAAAGAGATGTGCACAAAAAAAATTTAGAAGATGAAAATGCACATCAAAACACAATGGAAGAGTCTGCAGAATAGAGGGTGAATAGAGAAAATTGAGTAGCGTGTCAAAGAGCATATAGACAAAGACATGCTCAACAAATGTTAGAAGATGAAAATGCACATCAAATTACAACTGAAGAGTCTAAAGAACATAGGGTGAATAGAGAAAATCAAGCAGCATATCAAACAGAGTATAGACAAAGATGTCCACAAAAAAAAATTAGAAGACAAAAATGCACATCAAATCACAATGGAAGAGTATGAAGAAAAAAGTTTGAATAGAGAAAATCAAGCAGTGCATCAAAGAGAGTATAGAAAAATACATACACAACAAAAATTGGAAGATGAAAATGCACATCAAATTACAACGGAAGAGTCTGAAGAACAGAGGGTGAATAGAGAAAATCAAGCAGCGTATCAAAGAGTGTGTAGACAAAGACATGAAAAACAAAAATTACAAGATGAAAATGCACAACGAAGAAGAGATGTGCAAGAAAAGGTGAAAGAAATGACATCTAAATATAATGAAGAACAAGGGATACAAAACTCTGAAAAACATAATCAACCTATAATACTTGATGAAATGTAACAAACAAAGGAACAACAAATCACAACTGAAGACTAAAAAAAATAAAGGGTGAATAGAAAGAATCGAGTAGCATATCAAAGAGAATATCAAAGAGCATATAGATAAATAAAGGCACAACAAAAAAGAGAAGACGAAAATGCACTATGAAGAAGAGATGGAAAAGATCAACATATAATTCTTGCTGATATGCATACTGCGCATAAACAATGTCATGATAAGATTGATCAATTGGCTCAAAATCAAATATTCCATGTGTGTGAAGAGCCATATCTTGGAATTCAAGTAGTTAATAACAATACAGGTCCAATGTGTATCAAATGTAAAAGAGAAGGAATTGATCATAGATTTTTAGCTGATAATCATGTGAATCTAGGAAGACAGCCTAAAGTTCTTACAGAACTAACTCAAGCTGAAGAGATGTTAATAGCATGTGCAAGTCTTATCTTGCAAGTTATGCATTCGATAGGTGGAAAATATAAATATAGAGGACAAACCATTAGTTTTCCACAAGAGGTTGCCAATCTTACCATGAGATTACCTCGACGTATTAAAGACTTGGATTTGATCATTGTCATGCACAAAAAATGTGAAAAAAGGATCAAATTATTATTTTACTGCTAGAAAATATATTGTATTGCATGCTTTATATGATAAGATTAAGAATGATCCATATTTCTGTGAAGTTTAAGTTGATAACAATGCACTTAGAGAGGTGCAACCGATGTTTCACATATGATTAATGTTGTTTATTTTGAAAATATAGGTATTGACATTGAATTTGCATTGTTGGAAGGAGTTCTAGGGATTGATGATGCATTAGATGGGCTACAAACATCTTCCTTTGAAATAAATCTTCCTACTAAGCGACGAGAGATTGATATTATTCCAGATTGGGAAGAGAGCCTTAATGCAAAGGAACATAACCCTAATGCATAACAAGTGCTTAGTTGGTGTGGAATTGGTTCGTCTCCAATTAATGAATATAACACGGTGGGATTATTTGATATGGAATTTCTAACATTGTTCCCGAAGGGTGAAGCAGGTTGGTTGGAACCACGAAAGAAAACTGTCCATCTTCATGAGTATGCATGAACATCTTCTCCAATATCATGACAACAGGTTTGGAAGGAACCCACAATTTAAATACCTTTTACTCAATATCATCATGAGACATGGTGCCCAAGATTCCTCTGCAGTTTTTGTAAAGAAAAATTTGACAGATCTACCTACAACAATATGGGCTACCCCCATACTAGGTGCTCTACAGCCCAGTATAAACGTAAAACTAAACATAAATGTAAACATAAACGTAAACGTGTAAATATCATCTAAAAACATAAGCATGTAAATGTAAATGTAAACGTAAACATAAACTTAATGTTATTTGAATATTTAATCTAAGGAAATGGGGTATATCTCATTTAAGAAAACATGTATGTGTAAATGTAAATAAATGTAAAACGTAAATGTAATGTAATGTGGAAATTTAATCTAATAAAAATTTCATCTATTTAATCTAATGTTGGCCCTAATAAAAAAACAAGGCTCTCCTTAACTATATAAATAACACAAAAACCAAGTGTCCAATTCTATTTATGAGAAAGCACAGTGCGAAAATATTTTAGGATTTGTGCGAACTAGGAAACGATTTTGGTGTGAGAAAGAACTGTGATTTCGGTGTGAGAAGGATTTATAGGTTTGATTTCTTCCTTCATTAATTTTATTTCTAGGTTTGATTTCTTCCTCCGTGAATTTTTTTAATTTTTATTCAGAAAACGTGAACAGGACAATTTTTTTTTTGGCATGTTTTGTTCAATCAAGCGGGTTGTCTTTATATTTTATCTTTTTCATAATGAATTTTAGCTCACAATACACATTTTGTATGGTTAATCCCGAGGCCTAAAAATTTGTTCATTCAAAATGGATGAATTTTTACATTCTAATGGTGGTGTTAGATTTAGACATTAGAACAATTTTGCCTCTAAAATTCCACATTTTACAAACTACATTCTATTCACTCATTCTGAGTTTCACCAAAACAAATCCTTCAATTTCTTTGAGAACAGAGCCTGCATACAATAAGATGCATATTATCTTATGATTAACAAATCTTTCACAAACCACAAAGTCCTTTGATATTGCATTACAACAAAGTGGTGTCTGGATAGCTACAAGAAAACATGACACAACCTGTATATATTTCAGATTATACTTTTAAATGTTCCTATTCATCCGATTCCAGTTTTAAATGCTCCTATTCATGGTGGCCACGTGATGACACAACCCAACAACCGAGATAATAATAAAAGAAAAAGTAATCAGCCAATTCCAATTTTAAACAAATAAATATAATTAAAAATTATTGTTTTACCAAACATTGCATAAAGATAATTTAATGCAATCTAAATAGTTGGAAAAAAAAAACCCTAAATATCTTTGACTTGAGCTTAAAAGTTCACTGTTTAATATAATTATTTAATGCAATGTTTAATATAATTATTTGTACACTGTATATATTATTCGTTTATATATATTTATATATAGATATTAGACAAAGACATGCACAACAAAAAGTAGAAGATGAAAATGCACATCAAATGACAATGGAAGAGTCTGAAGAACAGAGGGTGAATAGAGAAAATTAAGCAGCGTATCAAAGACCTTTGTCGACGCGTTTCGAACCAACTTGTGTGGTTCATCGTCAGGACAAGTTGAAGAAACAGATCCAGCCTAGCATGTTAAATAGTCTGAGCAGAGACTCCAACGGCTAAAAAAAAGGATTAACGACTAATTTTTGACTTAAGGACCACTGCCAAATTTTTATTTATTAATTTAATATTATTATTAATCTTATTATTATTATTATTCTTAATATTTATTATTTTATTTATGGAACTAAGTTAAATTAGGTAAAAAAATAAATAAAAATTTAGGTTAGTTTTTTTAAAAATAATTCATTTTTTATTTTATTATTAATTATATATTTATATATATTAATTAGGTTTTAAGAAAAGTTTGGATTAATAAAATTATAAATAAATACTATGGTTAGTTTTAAAACCTTAAAAGAGTTTATTTGTTTACTAATATTATTATTTATATATTATATATATATATATATTATATATATATTATATTTATATTATATATATATATAATATATTATATTTATATTATACTATTAGGTTGTTAATAAAAATCATATTATTCTGTTTAATCCAGAGGATGTCTTTATATTATTTTTTCATAATGAATTTTAGTTCGCAATTTAAAAAATTGTACGATTATTCTCTAAGCCTACAAATTTTTTCGTTCAAAATGGACAAATTTTTACTTTCTAATGGTAGTGTTAAATCTAAACATTAGAGAACAATTTTGCCTTTGAAATTCCACATTTTAGACATTAGAGAACAATTTTTCCTTTGAAATTCCACATTTTAACAACTGCATTCTATTCACAGTATCTGAGTTTCACCAAAACAAATCCTTCAATTTCTTTGTGAACAGAGCCTATATATAATAAGATGCATAATATTATCTTACGATTAAGAAATATTCCATAGACCACAAAGTCTTTTGATATTGCATTACAACAAAGTGATGTCTAACAACTATAAGCAAACATGACACAACTTGTATATATTTTGAATTACAATTTTAAATGTTCCTATTTGTGGTGCCACGTGATGCACAACCCACACTGAGATATAAAAAATAAAAATAAAAAAAATAAAAAATAATAATCAACCAATTCCAATTTTAAATGAATAAACATAATTAATAGTTATTATTTTACTAAATATTGCATAAAGATAATTTGATGCAATCTAAATAGTAGGAAAAATTGAAAAAAATAACAAAAATATCATTGACTTGAGCCTAAAAGTTCAACGTTTAATATAATTATTTAATGCAATGTTTAATATAACTATTTGTAGACCATGGGCCAAATAATTAATTGTAAAAAAACATTATTAAACATTATCTTAAATATTATTATGAAGACAATTTAATGTAATCTAAACAGTAGGAAAAAAACCAAAAAAAACAAAAATATTGTTGACTTCAACTTAAAAGTTCACCATTTAATATAATTGTTTAATGCAATGTCTAATATAATTATTTGTAGATCATGGGCAAAATATTTAATTGAAAAAAAAAACCATGGGCCAAATAATTAATTGAAAAAAAAACATTATTATTAAACATTATTTTCAAGCCTATGGGCCAAATACCATGGAACAAATACCATTTAATGCAATGTTTAATATAATTATTGGTAGACCAACCTAATTTCAAACATTAAATGTTTGTGTTTCATTCTCCATGTTTAGGCAAAATGTTATGTTGATGTTTCTTTCCTATAATATAAAACATCGAGATAAAACATTACTAATTGTGTTCGCTTGTGCCAAATGTTAACATTATATTTCTTTGGATTATTTTTCATTATATATAACTCGAGTCTTGTGATAATTATGTTTTGTTAATATTAAAATTTTATATAAGTGGGAAATACTTTTTTTCCAATATATTTTGAAATATATTTGTAATATACATTTATTTTAGTGTTTTATTTGTAATGTGTTATAGTTATGTAATATATTAATTTTATTAATATATTTTGAAATAGTTTTGTAATAATACATGTTACAAGTTGTTTTTAATGATATGTTTTAGAAGTTTTTCTAGTGGGTTTTTCAGGTCTAATTTCTCTAAAATCTGCAACAAGAATTTATTGAATCACAAAGCTGTGTTAACACATGCATATCAAATATCATAGGGTTTTTCAGGGTGCTAAATCCATATGTACAGTAAAAAAATAGTTTAAATAACACAAATCAAGGTTTCACCTCAATTGTTTCTCCTGGATTCCACCACTGAAAAGTCCAGAAAGTCGCACTGAAGACAACTCCTACATATTAAGGTTTTTTTTCAATAATTTTTCTATCCGTTTAAGTTTATCCATTCATCACATTTATCCATTTTAACATTAAAATAATTAGTTAATAAAATATAATATTTACATAACTCTTTTTTAAACATTTATAATCTTATTTCACAGTAAATGCATTTATTTCACTGCTGATATATAAGTTCACAAAATGCATTGATTTCTGTGTGAAAGTTAATTTTAATCCTATTTTATTAATGCACTTGTTTTAATTTCTATTCAAAGTAATTATTGATTATTGAAAAGATGCATTGATTAATTTGTTGCAGTAACTCACATAACCATGTCATCTCAGAATAACCGCATGGATGATGTGTATGTTGAGAGTATAAGAAATCAAACACGTGAATGTCTAAGAAGAAGAAGAAAAAATAGAGAAATCAAACGAAATATGTGGTAAAGAAAGAGAAGATATAAGAAAGAAGAAAAGTGAAGAACAAAGAGAAAATCGAGAAGCATATAAAAAAGATGAAGAAAATGTACATCAAATCATAACAGAAGAATCTGAAGAATAGGGTGAATAGAGAAAATAGAGCAACATATCAAAGAGCGTATAGACAAAGACATGCACAACAAAAATTAGAAGAATAAAATTCACATTGAATCACAATAGAAGAGTTTTAAGAAAAGAGGGTAAATAGAGAAAATCGAGCAGCATATCAAAGAGCGTATAGACAAAGACGTGCACACAAACAATTAGAAGAAGAAAATGCACATCAAATCACAACAGAAGGAGTTTGAGGAATAGAGGGTGAAATAGAGAACATTGAGCCATATCAAAGAGATATAGTAAAGACGGGCACAACAAAATTTAGAAGAGGACATGCACAACAAATCACAATAGAAGAGTCTGAACAACAAAGGGTGAATAGAGAAATTCGAGGAGCATACCAAAGAGACTATAGACAAAGATGTGCACAACAAAAATTAGAAGAAAAAAATGCACATCAAATTACAATGGAAGCATCTCAAGAACAGAGGGCGAATATAGAAAATCGAACAGCATACTGAAGAGAGTTTAGACAAAGACATGCACAACAAAAATTAGAAGACAAAAATGCACATCAAATCATAACGGAAGAGTCTGAAGAACAGAGGGTGAATAGAGAAAATAGAGCAGCGTATTAAAGAGTGTATAGACAAATACATGCACAATAAAAATTAGAAGACAAAAATGTACATCAAATTAGAACAGAAGAGTCTGAAGAAGAGAGGGTGAATAGAGAAAATCGAGAAGCATACCAAAGAGATTATAGAAAACGACATGCAAAAAAAATAAATTATAAGACGAAAATCTACATCAAATCACAACATAAGACTTTCAAAAACAAAGAGTGAATAGAGAAAATCGTGTAGTGTGTCAAAGAGCGTATAGACAAAGACATCCATAAAAAAAATTAAAAGACGAAAATTCACATCAAATTACAACCGAAGAGTCCAAATAATAGGGGTGAATAGAGAAAACCAAGCAGCATACCAAAGAGACTATAGATAAAGACCCGCACAACAAAAATTAGAAGACAAAAATGCACATCAAATTACAACCGAAGAGTCTAAAGAATAGGGGTTGAATAGAGAAAACCAAGTAGCATACCAAAGAGAGTATAGATAAAGACCCACACAACAAAAATTAGAAGAAAAAAATGCACATCAAATCACAATGGAAGAGTTTGAAAAATAGAGGTTGAATAGAGAAAATCGAGTAGCGTATCAAAGAGCATATAGACAAATACATGCACAACAAAAATTAGAAGACAAAAATGCACATCAAATTGCAACGGAAGAGTCTTAAGAATAGAGGGTGAATAGAGAAAATCGAGTGGCGTATCAAAGAGAGTATATACAAAGACATGCACAAAAAAATTAGAAGACGAAAATGCACAATGAAGAAGAGATGTGCAAGAAAAGATGAAGGAAATGGCATTTGAAGAGCATGAATAACAAGGGATACAAAACTATGAACAACAAAATCAACCTATAATACTTGACAAAATGAAATATCAACAAAGAAAGGGACAACAAATCACAACTAAAGAGTCAGAAAAACAGAGGGTGAATAGTGAAAATTGAGTAGCATATCAAAGAGAATATCAAAGAGAATATAGACAAAGAAAGGCACAACAAAAAAGAGAAGAAGAAAATGCACAATGAAGAAGAGATGGACAAGATCAACGTATAATTCTGTTTAGATCAACTGTGCAGTACACAATGATTTCATGATAGGATTGAATCAGATGGCTCAAAATCAAATATGCCATGTGGTGAAGAGTCATATCCGTGGAATATCAGTAGTTAATACAAATACAGTCCAATGTGTTATCATGTAAAAGAGAAGGCAAAATTGATGCTAAATTTTCAACTGCATAATACAATATGAATCTATGGAAGACAGCCTAAGTCTTATATAACTAATGAAGTTGAAGAGATGTTAATTAACACGTGCAAGTCTATGATTTTGCAGGTTATGCATTTGATAAATGGAAAATATAAATATAGAGGATACACAATTAGTTTTCCACAAGAGGTTGCCAATCTTACCATGAGATTACCTCGACATATTAAAGACTTGGATTTGATCATTGTCACGCACAAAAAAGGTGGAAACGGATCAAATGATGATTTTATTGTCTAAAAATATATTGTATTTCATGCATTATATTATAAGATTGAGAATGATCCATATTATCATGGAGTTCAAGTTTATAACAATGCACTTAGAGAGTTGCCTGAAGTTGCAACCGATTTTTCACATATGATTAATGTTATTGCTTTGGAACATATAGATATTGACATTGAATTTGCAATGTTGGAAGGAGTTCTAGGGATTGATGATGCATTAGATGGGTTACAAACCTCTTCCTTTTCATCAAATCTTCCTAATGCACGACGAGAGATTGATATTATTCGAGATTGAGCAGAGAACCCTAATGCAAAGGAAGATAACCCTAATACAAAAGAAGTGCTTAGTTGACTTGGAATTGGTTCATCTCCAATTAATGAATATAACACAGTGGGATTATTTGATATGGAATTTCCAAGATTGTTCTTGAAGGGTGAAGTAGGTTGGTTGCGACCACAAAAGAAAAATGTTCATCTTCATGAGTATGCAAAACATCTTCTTTGAGTTTGGAAGGCACCCATGATTTAGATACTTTTTAATCAATATCATCACGAGACATCATGCTCAAGCTTCCTTTGCATTTTTTGTAAAGAAAAATTTAACAGATCTACCAACAACAATATGGGCTACCCCCATACTGGGCGCTCTACAACCTTGTATGGGAGTAGATCTCAAGTAAAAACGTAAATGTAAACGTAAACCTATGATGTAGATCTCACGTAAAAATGTAAACATGTAAATGTAAACATAACTTAATGGTATTTGAAAATTTAATCTATGAAATGTGGGTATAGTCTCATGTAAAAAAAATATAAATGTAAATGTAAATAAATGTAAAACATAAATGTAATGTAATGTGAAAATTTAATCTATTTAATCTAATGTCTACCCTAATAAAAAACAATGCTCTCCCTAATATATAAATAACACAAAAACAAAGTTTCCAATTCTATTTATGAGGAAGCACGGTGTAGAAATATTTCAGGATCTGTGCAAAGTGGGAAACAATTTTAGTGTCAGAAAGAACTGTGATTTTGATGTGAGAAGGATTTCTAGGTTTGATTTATTCCTCCGTGAGTTTTATTTCTAGGTTTGATTTCTTCCTCCATGAATCTTTTCAAGTTTTATTCAGAAATCCGGAACGCGATAATATTTTTGGCATTCTGTCAACTCCAAAGGGTTGTCCTATATTTTATCTTTTCCATAATGAATCTCAACTCACAATAAACATTTTTATTGTTATTTTGAGGCCTACAAATTGTTTGCTCATAAGGATCGAATTTTTTAGTGGTAATTAAATTTAAGCATTAGAGAAAAATTTGCCTCTAAAATTCCACATTTTAACAATTGCATTATGTTCACTCCATCTAAGTTTCACCAAAGCAAATCCTTCAATTTCTTTGTGAATAGAACGTGTATATAATAATATGCATATTATCTTGCGATTAACAAATCTTTCACAGAGCATAAAGTCCTTTGATATTTCATTACAACAAAGAGGTATCTAGATAGCTATAAGAAAACATGACACAAGTTGTATATATTTCGGATTACACTTTTAAACGTTCATATTCAACCAATTTCAATTTTAAATTTTCCTATTCATGGTGGCCACGTGATGACACAACCCAACAACTCTAGATTTAAAAAAAAAAAGGAGTACCAACCAATTCCAATTTAGAACGAATAAATATATTAAATATTTATATTTTAAACCAAAAAATTGCATGAAAGAAAATTATAATGCAATCTAGAATCGTACGAAAAAGTAAAAAGAAAAAAAATATCGTTGACTTGAGCTTAAAGTTTACCAATTTAATATTAATTATTTAATGCAATGTTTAACATAATATTAGAAAGAGCATGGGCCAAATAATTAATTAATAATGTTTAAATGCAAAACCATGGGTCAAATACCACATGCAAAAAAATTAATTAAAAAAAACATTATTAAGAAGATAATTTAAGCAATCTAAATAGTAGGAAAACTATATTATATTTTATATAGATAGTATAATTTGACTTGAAGTTTAAAAGTTTCGTCCGTTTAATATAAATTAATTTAATTGCAATGTTTAATGATAATTATCTTGTAGACCAGGGCGAAATAATAATTAATATATTTAATGCAAATACAATGGGCCAAATAATTAATCAAAAAAAACCATGGCCAAATAATTAATTGAAAAAAAAACATTATAAACATTATTATGAAGCCTATGGACCAAATACCGTTTAATGCAATGTTTAATATAATTATTCTTATACCAGCCTAGATTCAAACATTAAATGTTCGTGTTTCATTCTCGATGTTTGGACAAAAAGTTATGTGGATGTTTAGTTCATATAATATAAAACATTGATAATTGTGTTCCCTTGGGCCAAAAGTTAACGCAATATTTCTTGCGATTATTTCTCATTGTATATAATTGAGTCTTCTAATAAGTAATGTTTTGTTAATATTAAAATTTATATAAAACGTAGGAAAAATTTAAATTATTTTTTAATATGTTTTTTTTAAATATTTGTAATAGCATTTATTTTTATGATTAATTTGTAATATGTTATAGTTTGTAATATACTTAATTTTATTAATATTTGGTAACATTATGTTGAAATAGTTTTTTGGTATTATATTGGTAAAATGTATTATTTTTAGTGTTTATCTAATATATATATATATATAATATTGTAATGTATTTTATTTGTATAATATTATGGTTTTGTAAAAATAATACGTATTACAAGTTGTCTTTAATGAGATTTTTGGAAGTTTTTCTAGTGGTTTTTTCAGGTCTAATTTCTCTAAAATCCCACGGAAATTTATTGAAATCACAAGCTTGATGGGTAATCCATGCACAATCAAAGTACCCTAGGGGTTTTTCACGGTGTTGAATTCATATATACAGTGAAAACCCCAGTTTATATAACATAAATCAAGGTTTCACCTCAAATTTTTCTCCCAAATTCTGGCACTGAAAAGTCCAAAAAGCTGCACTAAAGACAACTCCTACATATTATGGTTCTTTTTTTTCGATAATTTTTTTATACATTTAACTTTATCCATTCGTCACAATTATCCATTTTAACATTAAAATAATTAGTTAATAAAATATAATATTTACAAAACTCTTTTATAAACATTTCTAATCTTATTTCGCAGTAAATGCATTTATTTCAATGTTGATATATAAGTTCACCACATGCATTGATTTCTATGTGAAAGTTAATTTTAATCCTATTTTATTAATGCATTGATGCACTTATTTTAATATTTATTCAAAGTAATTATTGATTATTGATAAGATGCATTGATTTATGTAGTAACTCACATAACCATCTCATCTCAGAATAGTTGAATGGATGATGTGTCTATTGAGAGTACAAGAAAACCAACACGCGAACGTGTTAGACAAGAAGAAGAAGAAGAAATAGAGAATTCAAATGAAATATGTCGTAAAGAAAGAGAAGATATAAGAAAGAACAAAAGTGAATAACAAAGAGAAAATCGAGAAGCATATAAAAAAGACGAAGAAAATGCACATTAAATCAAAACAAAAGAGTCCAAAGAACAGAGGGTGAATATAGAAAATCTAGCAGCATATCAAAGAGCGTATAGACAAATACATGCACAATCAAAATTAGAAGATGAAAATGCACATCAAATCACAATGTAAGAATCTAAAGACCAGATGGGTAAATAGAGAAAATCGAGCAGCATATCAAAGATAGTATAGACAAAGACGTGCACAACAAAAAATAGAATAAGAAAATGCACATCAAATCACAAAAAAAGAGCCTAAAGTACAAAGGGTGAATAGAGAACATCGAGCAACATATAGACAAAGACAGGCACCACAAAAATTAGAAGAAGAAAATGCACATCAAATCACAATACAAGAGTCTGAACAACAAAGGGTGAATAGAGAAAATCGAGCAGCATACTAAAGAGAGTATAGACAAAGATATGCACAACAAAAATTAGAAGAAGAAAATGCACATTAAACTACAACAGAAGTGTCTGAAGAACAGAGGGTGAATAGAGAAAATCGAGCATCATACCAAAGAGCTATAGACAAAGATGTGCACAACAAAAATTTAAAGACAAAAATGCACATCAAATCACAACGAAAGAGTCCGAAGAAAAGAGGGTGAATAGAGAAAATCGAGCAGCGTATCAAAGAGCATATAGACAAAGACATGCACAACAAAAATTAAAAGATGAAAATGCACATCAAATTACAACAGAAGAGTCTGAAGAATAGAGGGTGAATAGAGAAAATCAAGCATCATACCAAAGAGAGTATAGACAAAGGCGTGCACAAAAAAATTTAGAAGATGAAAATGCACATCAAATGACAATGGAAGAGTCTGAAGAACAAAGGGTGAATAGATAAGGACATGTACAAAAAAAATTAGATACAAAAATTCACATCGAATTACAACCGAAGAGTCTGAAGAACAGAGGGTGAATAGACAAAATCAAGAAGCATACCAAAGAGAGTATAGACAAAGACGTGCACAAAAAAATTTAGATGAAAATCCACATCAAATCACAATGGAAGAGTCTAAAGAACAGAGGTTGAATAGAGAAAATTGAGAAGTGTATCAAAGAGCGTACATACAAATACATGCACAACAACAATTAGTTGGGTTACAAAAATCTTCCTTTGCAGCAAATCTTCCTAATGCACGACGAGAGATTGATATTATTCAAGATTGAACAGAGAACTCTAATGCAAAGGAACAGAAGCCTAATGCAGAAGAAGTGCTTAGTTGGCCTCGAATTGGTTCATCTCCAATTAATGACTATGACACATTGGGATTATTTGATATGGCATTCCCAACATTGTTCCTTAAGGGTGAAGCAGATTAGTTGTAACCATGAAAGGCAAATGTCCATCTTCATGAGTATGAAAAACATCTTCTCCAATATCATGACAACAGGTTTGTAAGGAACCCACGATTTAGATACTTTTCAATCAATATCATCATGAGTCATCGTGCTCAAGCTTCCTCTGCAGTTTTTGTAAAGAAAAATTTGAAAGATCTACCAACAACAGTAGAGGAGTTACGAGAACATCTACAAAATCTTCCAGAATCATGGCTTGGAGAAAGATTAATGCGATTTGGAATTGTATTGAGAGGTACACGTGCATATTGGACTAAGTGTCGTGATGAGCTATCTAACTTGGTTCAAAAGATTGGGTGTCCCAACATATTCTTTAGATTAAGTGCAGCAGATATGCAATGGCCAGATTTACATAAATTAATCTTGGGAACATGTCCTACAAATCCAGTAGAAGCAAGAAAATGGAGATAATTGACAATCCTCATATTGTAGCATATTATATGCATCTAAGGTATACAATGTTTTGAGATGAAATTTTGTAGCATTTTCAACATGTTATATATTATTGGTGTCGGTATGAGTGGAAACATCACAGATCTCCTCGTGTACATGGATTTATGTGCTTAAAAGATGCTCCTAACATGGACACATTAAACTAGGATGATCCTACACAGGTTAAAATTTCTAAAGAATATTTTGATGGATGTGTACATTCAATGAATCCACGTGATCGACATCAAAGAAATATTTAGTTTAGACTTAATGGTGATTATCATCCTTTCTTAAATGATACACAACAAATATTTCAATCTAATCTTTTGCTTGATTATGAAGAACTTCTTAATTGTGTTGAGCATCACATCACATGCAATGAAAGATCTTGCCTCTGAAAGAAAGTGGGAAGATTGGTATGTCGATATAAGGCAACGTGGGATCTATGTGATGAGTCAAAAATTTATGTTAATGAGAATGAAGAAAAGAAATATGAACCAAGAAGAAATGATGATAGATTGAATACACACATTCGAGAAACATTGATGAATCTGTGGAGGGCTAATATAAATTGGCGCTTGTTCTTTCAATTTAAGTGTGTCATCATTAATTACATAGAAAAATATGCTATAAAATATGAAAAAGGATAAAAAACATTCCATCATATGTTGATTCATGTATCTTCTATTCAAAATCCAAATGAACCTGCAACCCATGTATACAAGAGTTTGTTGTGCGAAACTATTGTTGATAGAGATATTGATGCACAAGAGACATGCCATTTACTTCTAGAGCTCCCTCTTTTTTAATGTAATCATCGATTTGTGGTGCTAAATGTTGGTATGAAGGTTTTTAAACAAGTACAGGTTCAGACATATGATGCCAACGATGATAATTCCCTTATTGATTCATATACCAAGAGACCTGCTAATATTGAGCACCTTCCATTCATAGATGTGGCAAAAACATGGTCAAATGATAAATGTCAAGATGGGAAAAAACAGTTACAGTGGAAGAATGCAACTATTGCATGTATGTTCCCTCAATTTACCTAAATTTCTAATAGAGAAGAGGACAAGTTTGTTGAATTTTTTTGGTCTGAGTTGTTACTATACAAGACCTTTTGTGATTTTCACAAAGATATAGGTCAAAAAAATGATGAGATTGTGCATAATTGGTAAAACTTTCGATACCAACCATGGCATGTTGATTGCAATCCATTGCCTCCAATTGATCCAGTTGAATCTAATGAATAAGGCGTTCAAAATCCACCTGTAGATTTTAGAGAGAATGAGTGGGAGATTCTTTGTGGATTGTATAATAATAAATATATAAATTATAATGAGTTTGAGATGTTTAGACATACATATTGTGATCATGCGTATAATTGGAATACAAATTTTATTGATGAAGTCACCTCTAATTGTGTTATTCATTTCCTATATGAAATGTGAAAGTTGAATTCCCTTTGCACTAACCAGAATGGAAAGTCTTACTCCTTTGAAAGTCTTGGTGCTAAGAAGAGACAAGCATTTGATATTATCCATGACCATTCTAAATTAGAGGATGGTCAATTACTCATGCTAATCCAAGGAACTGCAGGGATAGGAAGATATTATTTGATTGGGGCCATTAAAAAATCATTTGAAACCGAGTCCTTTCTTGACAAGAGTCCATTACTACTTTTAGCTCCTACCAGGGTTGCAACTTTCAACATTTCTGCAAAAGCAATTCATTCTACACTTCAAATTCCAATCAAAGATATAAAACCTCTAAAACAATAAAGTTTACTTACATTCCAAGAAGAGATGAAGCATGTGAAATATATTTTGATAGATGAAATGAGTTTTATCTGAAAAAAAATATATTATTAAACATTGATGCAAGACTTTGACAGGATTTCCTAGAAATTTTTATTTTTTATTTATTTATTTATTTATTTATTTTTTGTGGGAGGTCAATTATATTAGTCAGTGATTTGGGGCAGTTGCCACCTGTTATGGATAAACTTGTATATGCATGTATTGGTCCTACAAAATAATTATGGAACTCATTCAAAATGGTTGTGACTCTTGACACCGTGTTTCGACAAGATGGACATAGAAACAAATAAATTTTCACAATTTGTTGATGAATGTAAGGGATGCAACACCAACTATGAAAGAATGGAAATTACTCATGAATCGTACAAATATATGTTTGGATACTTCCAAAATAGAGTCATTTGATAAAGAAATACATTTTTTGCGACAAATGATGATGTACACAATCATAATAAGATTTGTATAAGAAACATAAATTGTCCCATTGCAGCCAAAATTTCTACAAAAGGAAAAACCAAATACATGGAAAAAGATGAGGAGGAAATGGAACATGAGTTACTTATTGCAATTGGATATCGAGTGATGCTTACATCAAACATTTGAACTGATGCAAGACTCGTAAATGGTGCTCTTGGAATTGTAGAAAAAATTGTGTATAACCCTTGAGTTTCACCCCCAGTACCACCCACATAAGTTTTAGTAAGATTTGATAAATACATGGGAGTTCCATGGGATGAATAATCCCCTCAAATAGTTCTAATTACACCCATTGAAAGAAGTAATGGAAAACAACTTCCATTGAAACTTCCTTGGGGCTTAACAATCCATATGTCACAAGGATTAACTTTGGAGAAAGCTATTATTAATATTGAGAAGCAAGAGTGACATGGTATGACATCTACTATAATATCTCAAGTTAAATATTTGAATGGTGTACTATTTCAACCTCCCTTTTCATATGAATGATATGAAAAGATGGCAAAAGTAGCAGGGGTGAAAATAAGAAAATAATAAGAAGAGAGATTGAGACTGATCACATTGTAAAATATTTATAATTGACTTGAATATTATTATTTTTTTGGATTTTCATCATTCAATATTCTAAGTTTGAATTAAAATTTTGTATTGGATGCATGTATTAAAAATTATTATATTAATATTAGATGAATTTACATATTATTGATAAAATTAATCATATGTTCGTTAGATTTTCTTTGGCGCAATTGACTGAACGAACCTAGATCCATCTAACTCCAGATCTATCAAGTGCCAAGAGGGATAAAATATATCTAGGTGCAAACCTTTCCTAAAGTTTTTCAATCAAAAAAGAGGTTTGCACCTCAAGGGATTTGATCCCTCTCAGCGCTTGATAGATCCGGCGTTAAGATGGATCGAGGCTGGTTTTTAATATATTAAGATATATTTGTGATGTTTATTGTGCCTGAAGGCATTGTACATCCCAATATGGGGTAGATCTCATGTAAAAACATAAACACTAATATGTAAATGTAAACATAAACATGTAAACATTTAACATTTAATATTTTTAATCTAATGTGGGTCCTATTTGAAAATCAATCTAATTATTGTTATGTATAAACACAATATAAATTTAAAATATACAAACACTCAAAAACGAGGTATGGTAAATAAATAAAACATCTTTTTATATTTACTCCATAAACCTCTTTTTATTTACAAAATTCAAAAAAATGTTTCATTTAGGTGAATCCTATGGTCCAAATACCATGGGAAAAATTATTATTATTACCATGGGTCATATACCATATTTATAAAACAGGTATGATAAATAAATAAATATAAAAGAGGTATAAAGAGGTATGGTAAATAAATAAAATATATCAAATAGGATTAGAAATCAATGTCTAATTATATACCAAGCCTAAAGAAAAATACCATGGACCAAATTAATATTAATACCATGAAAAAAAATATTATTAACCCTAATATTAATATTAAAAGATTAATATGATTAAACTTAATAACTTTGGATTAATACAATATTAAATATATCATGATATATATATTAAATCTAGATATATATGGGAGGGGAGAACAAAGGCATAGAGTGATAGGGGTGGAGAGATAGAGGGAGTGACAAGGGAGAGATGTAGATAAACTGAAGCAAAGGGGAGATTAGGACGAATGCAGAGAGAGAGAGGGAGAGGAGTGAGAGAGCTAGAGAAGGGAAAGAGAGGGAGAGGGAGACATGAAGACAAAGTTGGGTGAGAGAGAAGGAGAGAGGATTAGAGGGAAGAGAGAGAAAGAGAGAGAGATGGGGGAGGAGAGAGGGAGAGAGAGGAAATATGAGAGAGAGGAGGAGAGAGGGAGGGATAGATATATGGAGTTGGAGGTGGGGAGAGAGAGGGAAGGAGAAATACATAGAGAATGAGAAGTGGAGAGAGAGTGTGCATGTTTGGGGGTGAGATAAAGAGATAGAGAAGGAGAGATGGAGACAATGAGGGAGAGAAGGAGAAAGGGGGGATATAGTAACACAATTGGAGAGAGAGAGAGAGAG
>APFE030831337.1:213549-223665 GCA_000404065.3 Pinus taeda
CCTCCAACTCTTAAAGGATAACCTCATTTTGGCACAGAATAGAATGAAACAACAGGCAGATCAACATCGCAGTGAAAGAAGTTTTGATGTAGGTGATTGGGTATTCTACGGCTACAACCATATAAGCAAATGTCCCTCAAGCAAGCTAAGAAGGATAATAAATTATCACCAAAGTATTATGGTCCGTACAATGTGTTGCAAAAGATTGGTACTATGGCATACAAATTGGAGCTTCCTGCAGCTTCTCGATTGCACCCAGTTTTCCATGTTTCATGTTAAAGAAGGTTATAGGCGACAAGCTCCCAGTTCAAACAATATTGCCAGAACTTGATGAGGAAGGAAAAATTATATTGGAACCGGAAGCAGTCATAGAAACAAGAACTCGTCAGCTACGAAATCGATCAATTTTAGAGTATCTTATCAAGTGGAAGAACTTATCCGCTGAAGATTCCACATGGGAGGATGAGAATTTTATGCAGAAGTACCCAGAACTACTCAAGCGTTGAGGACAACACTTTTTTGAAGGCGAGGGGCATGTTGGGTCCCTATAAAACTAGTGATTACCCCATTACTATGGTAGTTATACCCCTTATTAATATTGTTGTGCCCCTATTGCCCCCATATTGTTATTACTGTGCCCCATAGAATCCCTATATTGTTATTTTTGTGGCTTTATATTATTATGTTAGGTCAGCTGGGTTATATTGTGACTCCTTAGACTCCTATATATAGAAAGGAGGTTTGGTCATTTGTATCATCCAAGAATTGTTCATTTATGTAATGTAAAGGAGGTTGCCCCCTCGAAGAGGCTGAATTCTAAGGCGTTGATCTATCTTTTCTATCTTTTCTTGAGCTGGTTTCATAACATTGTGAATAGACAAAAATGTCCAATGACTCTTCACTTTAAAAATGTAATTTGGGTTAAAAAAAAAATATTTGTATTTTGGATATATTTTCTCTTTAAAAATATATTTATTTGTAGATGAAATTTGTTATTTGTTATATGTCAGGTAGTGATTAGATTATAATTTGTTCCTCCATCCTTATTCAAAAAAAATGGAGCTATCATAACACTAAAAGTGTAAACAAACCTAGATAAGATTATACTTAATAGGATTCCACCACTTCAATAGGATTGGAGTTTTGGAAATTCACATTAAAAAAAATGCCATTTTTCATATTTCCTCTCTTACTATATGTTATCGTATGAGTTAATGGTATGGTCAATTGCAATGTTATCATATAGGTTAATGGAATGGTCAATTGTAATGAGATCATTATAAATCTTAGCATCCACTAGGTCCCAGTTGACCAACTTCATTGGTTTAAAAAAAATCGTTATATATATAAATCAGTTGTAATTTATTTTTCTAGACATTTATTAGATAGCAAATCCAAATCCTTATTTTTGGACCAGTGATGGAAATATCAATAACTTCCCCATGCACTAAATTGGTCTATAATCCTGATGTTTATAATGTTAGTGCAATTTCTTGGGCAATTAGAGTCCTGGCATGCCGCATAAAACTTTACAAGTGCGACAACATTCCAGCACACCTTCTCTGTGATTTAGCATGTGTCACCTTTCACTGATTATTTGTAATGTTTCATGTGTTCCACATGTTATTGGAAAGTACTTAGCTCTTAGACTTTCACTTTGTAACTTTTTGACATGTATAGTAAAAATGTCTAACCACACCACTATATTAAATTATCTAATACCCGTTCAATGTATTTTGAGAGTTGATTGCCCTATTTAAAACAAAATCCATATGTTCAAGTGAAGCCACATCTATTGGCCAACATATAAACTTGGATGCCCTTTTGGCATAAAGAATGTAAAATATGCAACAAGAAGATGAACAAAAGGAGGAATGTAAGTGTGCTTGTGAATCAGGTTGTCTGTCACCCTTTTGTCAACCTACATTCAAACATGAAACCATTGAAACTTATGTTTTATCTACAACAAAAACATGTGAAGGTGTGCTCTAAGGTGAGGGGATCGAACCTTAGGCATTAGCTCAACCTTCATAATTTTGTCTTGAATGACATTGTTACACCACTATTCCTACATCCCATAGTCAAAAGGATCTCTATGAGAGTGACAAGTGTAGATGACTGATAGGTTCTAGGCTCGACAAGACCCAATCATGCAACGAATTGTGGGGAGAATGACAGTCATGTGTCAAATTTGATTGCAACAAGGAAATAAAAGTGAAGGTCTACGATTGGTTGGGGATAATAATGCCTGCTTACCCTAACCTTGCAGAGAAAAATATATTTACCAACATCTCATAAGTATATAAAAAATATATCATAATACAATCAAAAAAAATTATTCTATAAGATGTTATGTATGTCTTTCTAAGGATAAAAATAAACTCTTTAAATATAACATCCATGTGCATTAAGGAAAGTATTTAATTATTAAATATATTTAATTATTAGGAAAATTAATTCATATTCGTTAGAATAAATTCATTACCATAATTTTTAATAAACTGACATAAAAATGATAAAAAAAAATATCAAGAATAAAAAAAAAAAGGAAAATGATTGAGAAGATATTAGGATAAGAAAGGTATTTAATTTAATTTTAATTATTATGGAAATTAATCCATATTCATGAGAACATAAAATATTATTTTTTAATAAAATGAAAATGGTTAAGAATATAGCACGAATATGGTGACAATTTGAATAAGTGGATATCGTTCAATGACATGTGGATTTCACACTTACCCTTCGTTCCACTCATTCTTCGGCAACCTCCTTGATCTATCACTCACAAGCACGCGAGGAGCTAAAAACTTTAATTCAATTTAATCTCAATTCCAAAATTAATAATTAAATAATAATATTTAAGAATGAATTAAATAGTCTATATAACATTAATAATTTAGAAGGAAGAAAAAAAAAAAATCAAACATTAAATTTAGTTTCCATCTCATAATTAAATTAATTTATTTAGAAATAGATTAGTTTCGATTTTATATGATTAATAAATATTAAGTATTATTATCATTCATTAAATTAATAATTTAAAACATCTTACTAAATATAAGTGACATTAAATAAAATCCAGTAACAATTAATTTATGAATTAACTATCAATAATTTTTAATTATTAATAATCGTATAAAGAAGAAAAGACTAGATACAAATTAAATCTATAACTATAAGCATTAATAAAAAATTAAATTAAAACTAAATCTGAATTAATCACCCTCTGTCAATTCATTCTCCTTAAATAATTGGTTGGTTGTCGTTCATTTCCATCTGAGCCCTCACCTTTATTTATTTACATTGAGTCATAACTTCTTCACTCATGGATCTATCCTAATGATGAACCACAGAGGATGGTTCGAAACGTCGATTCCAAAAATTTGTATGTGATGACTGGGGAAGAAGACAACACCACACATAATATAGATCGCAAAAGCCTCAAATCAATAATTCTCAATTAATATTGATATATATATTGCTTGCATGACACAAAGGTTTTATCTTGCTATGATCATAGCTTGAAGTTCTATCTTCTCTTATATCACTTCATACCATCATTCAAGAGCTTATGTTACATCCATTTCCTCAAAATGAATAACTACCTCAATGAAAATGGATATGGTGCTTCAAATTCTTGAAAATTAATGTGCCTTACCGTGGGTGGAGTTTCTTGGGTATTCATATTGCAAGAATGTTGTTTGGCCAGGGTTACTAATTCTATTTTGCATTCTGGTAAAACCAAGTGAGTTTTTAGTTTTGAAAATGTTACTCAACATTATTGGAGGTTTGGACATGAATATGTAGTTCTGAGTATGATTGTGTTTCAAAGTAGATATTCATGCAAAATTCTTTTAAAGAATACCATGAGGAAAAATTTAAAGATTCATAGCATAGATATGTGTATGATTATGTTTCAAAGTATATATTCACGCCAAAAAAAAAAAAAAAAACTTTGTGTAAAATTTTAAATATTCATAGCATATTTATAATAAGTTTACTTTGTATGTCAATTTTGTATACTTGTAGTCTCATCTAAAAGATTTAATTTCGTGCATAATTCTTTTAAAGAAAACTTTGTAGAAAAAATTAATGAGTTGTAGAATCCTTATAATAAATTTACTGTGAAAGTCAGTCACCTATACTTGTAGTCTCATTTAAAAGATTTAATTTCAATTAGTGTAGATTAGTATCTAAAGCTTGATTAGAAGGATTTTAAATAATAGTATTTTTAGCTCAATCTTAATCATACTGTAGATGCAGATTATTTGATAGTTCAATCATAAAGTCAATGAATGACTATGAAATTTTGATCATGAATGTGTTAAATTATGGTGAATTTACAAAAGAGGCATGCTCACTTATGGAGTCAGATGCATTATAGGGGATGTTAGAGATATTCCAGGTCGATCTCTTGGATTATCACAATGTTTTTTGCAACATCAATGGTTGCTCCGAAGTTTTCCACATCCATGTGCCCTATGATCGTCTCGATGGATTGCAGGAGTATCCAGTATGAATTAGTTTAAGAATTTAAGTTTTGTCTATTGGAATTATGATATAGGTGTTGTCCTTGATGGCAACCCACTCACAGGTCAGTTCAGATTTGATAAAGAGCAACTCACATTGTAACAGGTCAATTCAAAGGTAACAGGGAAATGGTACAAAAGAACAAGATGTTGGAACAAAGGACTACATATTAGAATAGGGAATTTGAAGAAAAAGAACGTTTTAAGGTGGCTTAAGTTGTATAAGTAGGTTCACCTAATCCAAGTAGCATATACAAGTGGATTCACTGAAGAAAAAGTGTGTATACATATGCACACACTTTCACAAGAGTAAAAGCGCGTATGAGATGGAAAATTAAGGAAATTAAGATAAATAAATACCAAGGGTCCATACCATGGTATTAGCCTACAATATTAAGCAGAATAATGGTTACTTGGTCCCATCTATGAATACCACAGGTTCTAAGTGTTGTTTTGGTCCGAGGTATTGAGAAAGACTAAAACTATATAAGGAGGAGAAGATCAAAGGGCTAAGCGTGCAAGTGAAAGGGTTTTTCATGAATACTTTTATCTGAAGTATACTTTATGTTGCAAGGGTTATGGTTATGGTATGATATAAAATATCTTGTGCACCTTTGGATACAATGTTGGATCAGGATCATGAGACTCGAAATGACTTATCATTGTATGATCTTATAATGGATAGGCTAGATCTGAATGCTAACGCGTGTTTTATTCTTTAAATGGTATGATTTGGGTATGTCTGAAGTCTTGAATATCTATGAAGTTATAAGTTATTACTTGCAGATCTATACGTTGGTTCACCTTGGTGAAGGCGTGTATACACGTTGGTTCGGCACTACCAAGTAGTGTATACAGATGAAAATCCTGTTGTTCAGAGATGACTGATCTATCTAATCAGTGTTGTTGTTTTACTATTGTCTGTCAATGATGTCTTCATAGATCTTAAAGTAGAATTGATTGTATAAGGATATTGAGTTTGGTTGATTGATTGATTAAGTGAGAAAGGTGATATTTGATGTTATCTATTTAGAACTCCGTAAATTGACAGTAGATCTTCAAAATATCACTAATTGGTACTGTTTGTGGTTCATAGGTTTTATGACTTAGTTTTTTTAAAGGTATACATGCAGGTTGGCTACACTGAAGCAGCGTATACTTCCTTTAGGTTGGGTTAAAGGAAGTAGCGTATACATGCAGGTTGGCTACACTGAAGCAGCGTATACATTCTGACATATGATTTTTGAGATTGCAGTTGGTTTTGATTGTTGATGCAGAGTTATGGGTTCAGCTATGTGTTCTATTGACATTGATATGATTGTTCAAATTGACTAATTGTTGGTAGATGCAGTTATTGCAGTGGTGATTTATTTTGAGCTTCAATGTTACTGATGGGTCCAGTATGAAAATTTGATGAAACGTGGCCTTCATATTGTGTCGTTGTGTACCAAGAGTATCTAGTCTGAAAATTTATGAAACATCATCCTTGGAGGAAGAGTGAAGGTAGTGGCCTTATGTAGGCTGACGCCTATGTACTGGTAAACGTATAAACCAGTACAAGAGCCAGGGGGTTGGATCTCCCTTCCAGTAGAAGATGGAAAAAGAGAGAAGGTTGTAGCCTTCAGCGGGTAGATGCCCGCGTACTAGAAAAGTCTGTACTAGTAAAAAATTTATAAACAATTTTTATTATAAGAAGATTGAAGGCTGAGATGACAGCAGTGGTGGTTTTTTCCCACATTGGTTTTTCACCTGAAAAATCTTGGTGTTCATGTGTGCTTCTTATGTGTGTTGATTTATTATGTTCTTACTGCATCTATTTACTGGTTAATGCATCACACTTTGATTTAAGACAATGAATTAGTTTTTTACTATATATATGTTGGTTTCATTCTTTATAGTCGCAGACATATGTTGGTTGGCTTCAGTAAAGTAGCATATACTGTTTGAAAAGGAAAATCATTCTTTTAAGGTTAAAATATTGATTCAACCCCCCTCCCCTCTCAACATTTTTCCCAACAATTAGTATCAAAGAAGGTCCTTTAGAAGAAGCTTGATCGCTTGAAGCGATATCTCTCAAGATGAACAATCACGAAGGCATGGGATCTATCAGATTACCAATATTAAACGGAAACAACTTAGTATATTGGAAGATGAGAACCAAAGCCTATCTTCAGTCGCTTGGAGCTGATGTTTGGGAAATTGTGGAAGGAGGATACCAATTTCCAACTGTAATACCCACAGTTATAAAAATAAATAAGTTATATGAAACCAATGCAAAAGTCGTCAATACTTTATTTGGAAGTTTGTCAGAATTGGAATTCGTCACAGACATGCAACTCAATACAGCACAAGAAACATGGGACAAAATCATTCAGAGCTACGAAGGAGAATCCCAGGTAAAATTTGCTAAGCTCCAAACTCTCAGAATTCAATATGAAACTCTCAAGATGCAAGGTGATGAAAGTATTGCTAGTTACTTTTTACGAGTAAACGAGATTGTAAATTGTATGAAGAATCTTGGTGAAGAAATAAAGGAGGCTACTTTAGTAGAGAAAATTTTGATATCCATATCTTCTAAATTTTAGTCAAAATTATCTTTCATTGAAGAGACGCAGGATCTACAATCTATTGCTGTTGTTCAACTTAATGGAATCTTAATTGCCTTTGAAATGAGGAAAGGAGGTGCATCGGATATTAGAGAAGTCGTTTTCAAAGCTTCGGCAAAGGGAAAATAAAAGGAAGATCTCAAGGAATCAGGATATATTTCAGAAGGAGATGAGTAAAATTTGTAAAGAAGCTTCAACAAGGTTCTGAAAGATTCAGTGGTAAGCTTCCATTCAAATGTTTTGCTTGTGGTAGAGTTGGCCATTATGCTTCTAAATGTCCTCATAAAGACAATCATGAAAAACGAAAGGAGTCTGCAAAAGGTAATGGAAAACAGTTTGTTGATATAAAAAGTTATTATACTCATGAAGATAGAGATGGCTTGTCTAATAGTGATGAAGATGAATCTGAACAAGATTTTAAACTACTCATTGCTTATGACAATGTTGATTTTATGGATGCATTAGAAGAGGAAGATTTTCTTGAAGAAATCGCTCAACTTAAAATTTGTTTGGAAGAAAAGAATATGGTCATAGACACTTTGACACATCAACTCACTGAAAGAGAAAAGCACAATGAAAAAATAGAATGTGAAGTATTGGGTCTAAGAAAATAACTTGAGAAGACAAAATCTATTAATCTTAGATTTTCTAAAGTATCTGAAACCTTAGATGAAATCATCAAGGTTCAGCATTCTCCGCTTATAAATACTGGTCTTGGATACACTAGAGAAGCATCCCAACAAGAAAAGCCTTCAATCAGCACTAGAAGCTATCTTGATGCAACAAAAACTAGTGAAAAATGTGCCAATCCTTAGCAAAAACGTAAAGGTACTTCCCAGGTAAATCATGCTCATTTCAATCCAAGGGTGAACCTCAATAGAAGCACCAATCAAAAGGTAAACAACACCAAAATATTTTATGATCACAGAAACATCTTCTTATATGGACAATGTTTTTCATGCCATAACTTTGGTCATAAAGCTGCTCAATGTGTTGCTTACAAGACTATCATGAGTAGAGAAGCAAGAAAACAAAGGAGCGTGACAGGAATCAAGAAAAGTTCTTATAATAAATTTTCTCCTCTTGAAGATGAAATTGAATGTTCATTTTGCAATAACTTTGGTCATGAAGAATTTGAATGCAGGAGCAAATTTCGGCCAACATTTCAAAAGGAGCACACATTATCAAATTCCAAGATATGGAAAAAAGAAGGAATTTATGTCAGAAAGATGTGGCATAACTATGTTTGAAAAAGGAAAAGAAAATCAGTGGTACATTGATAGTAGATGCTCAAAAGACATGACAGGTGATAAAGATAAACTCCTTTGATATAATCCTTTAGAAAAGGAAAAGAATGTCTCATTTGGAAATGACACACCAGCTATCATTAAGGGTAAAGGTTTTGTTTCTTTGAAAGAAAAGGTTAAAGCTGGAAATGTTATGTATGTTGATGGTTTAAAGCATAACTTGTTGAATGTCAGTCAAATGTGTGATCAAGGAAATGAAGTTGTGTTTCGATCAAAAGGATGTGTAGTTCGTGAGCTTGACACAGGAAAAACCATAATCAAAGGTACAAGAACTCCAAGAAACGTATATATACTAAAATGAGGTCAAGAACAATGTTATCTAAGAAAAACAGAAGAAAATTGGCTATGGTGCAGAATATTGGGGCATCTGAGCTTTTCTCAAATGAGAAAATCATGTTGGCTCGACGTTGTTCGTGATCTTCCAGATATCAGCATCCCAGAAAATACCATCTGCAAATCATGTCAATTCGGTAAGCAAACCAAAGTTCAATTAAATGCCAAGGAAGGATCACCATGTAAGCCTCTTGAACTCATTCATACAGATCTATGTGGACCAACAAGGAAAAAGTCACCTCATTGAGAAGAATACCATATTTTATTCATTGATGATTTTTCTATAATGTGTTGGATTGGTTTACTAAAGCATAAAGAAGAAGCATTTGAAAAGTTTAAAGTCTTCAAAGATTTAGTTGAAAATGAATTAGATCTAAAAATAAAATGTCTCAGATCTTGTCAGGGAGGAGAATTCATATCAGATGAATTTTTTGAATTTTGTGAACAACATGGAATAAAAAGACATTTCTCTGTTGCTAGAACTCCTCAACAAAATGGCATGGTGGAAAGAATGAATAGAACAGTTCAACAAATGCCTCAAGCTATGCTTGATGAATTTGGAACCACTAACACCTTCTCGGGTGAATCTGCACATATTGCTATAAATATTCTCAACAAAGCTCATGTTCGGGTAAATAGTGATCAAACTCCATATGAATTTTGGTATGGTAAGCCTCCTACTGTAAAACACTTCAGAGTTTTTGGAAGCAAATGTTTCATCAAAAAGGCTGATGAAAAACTTGGTAACTTTGAACCCAGAGCAGACGAAGGAATACTTCTTGGTTATTCATCTAGAAGTAAAGGATACAAATGTTATAATAAGAAACTTCGAAATTTTTTTGAATGCATTGATGTTGTAATCGATGAAGCATGCAAAAGTCCGAAACAGGTCAAATCAACAAAGGAAGATGATAATGATGAAGATGTGAATACTTTCCCATATCAAATCGAAATGATATAGAGGAAGAAACCAATGAAGCATCAGAAGAAGATACAACTGACAGGGAAAAGGCTCCATCTAGGTATGTTCAAAATAATCATCCAGAATCGTAAATTCTAGGAGAAAAAGGATCTGGAGTACAAACAAGAAGAACTCTTGTAGGAGCTTCTAGTTATCTAGCATTATTATCCTCCATAGAACTGTGGAATGTTAGCGAAGCTAGCAAAGATGAATGTTGGGTTAAGGCCATGGATGAAGAACTTGATCAAATTGAAAAGAATGATACTTGGGAATTAGTTCCTAGACCTCATGATAAAAATGTTATAGGAACAAAATGGATATTCAAGAACAAGTTGAATGAAAATGGAGAGGTTATTAGAACCTCATATCTGGACCTT
>APFE030831337.1:225754-246669 GCA_000404065.3 Pinus taeda
TCAAATAAGTAACTAAAAAGCCTGCTTACGCATCCTTTTTTATAACATCAATTAGAGGACAGGAAAGTCAAAACCCCATATAACCCAGAAACATTATACCCTTACAGCAGCAGATGAACAAACTACCTGCAAATATTGGCACACCACAGCGGACACACTATCCTCACCAGCTTCTTCATTCATTATGAGGAAAAGTACATACCCCATCAGGCCAGCCTTTAGAATGAAAACCAAAGGCCAAAAAGTACCACACCAACGATCAAGCAATCTCAACCACACCAACGATCAAGCAAGCAAGCAAGAAAGCCGATCTATAAAATGAAGGCAAGACAACCAACAAGTGTATCAAATGGATGTAAAATCTGCATTTCTTAAGGGAGATTTAGAACAAGTTTATATTGAACAACCAGAAGGATCCATTCTAGGAAATGATGTGAAGCTTGTATGCAAGCTCAAAAAGGCTCTATATGGACTGAAACAAGCTCTAAGGGCTTGGTATTATTGTCTTGACAAATATCTTCAACAACAAGGTTTCACAAAAGGATCTGCAGACATCAACTTATACACAAAAATTGAGAATGATAAACTGTTAATAATTGTTGTTTATGTTGATGATATCATCTTTGGCAGTAATGAAGAATCTGAGTCAGAATTTTTCTTCTCTTATGCAGCAAGAATTTGAAATGTCTTTACTTGGCGAACTAATTTATTTTCTTGGTCTACAAGCACAACAAGAAAAAGATGGCATTTTTCTTTCCCAAACTAAATATATCAAGTAGATTCTGAAGAAGTTAGGAATGGAAGATTCTAAACCAGTATGTACTCCAATGGTAACAGGATGTAGTCTCAGTTCTAATGATGAATCTCCTACAGTGAATCAACCAGCGTATAGATCTATGATTGGAAGTCTACTTTACCTAACAGGTACCAAACCAGATATCATGCATGCAGTAGGAATTGTTGAAAGATTCCAAGCCAATGCAAAGGAATCACATCTTTAGGCTGTAAAAAGAATATTCAAATATCTCCAAGGAACTCAAGGTGTTGTTCTATGGTATCCTAAAGATACAGATCTCTCACTTCATGCATATACAGATGCAGATTGGACAGGAAATGTTGATGATCGAAAAATCACTAGTGGAGGTGCATTCTATATGGGATCACTATTAGTGTCTTGCTTCAGCAAGAAACAAAGTTAGATTGCCTTATCTACAGCTGAAACAGAATATGTGGTTGTTGCATCTTGTTACACACAACTACTTTGGATGACGCAAACATTGCAAGATATAGAAATCACATGTTCTCCACCCATATCCATTCTATGTGATAATACAAGTGCCATTAGTATTTCAAAAAATCCAGTCATGCACTCCAAGACTAAGTACATACCCATTAAGTACCACTTTCTACGAGAACAAGTGCTTGAACAAAAGGTTAAATTGGAGTATGTTCCCTCCAAAGAACAGGTTGTTAAAATATTTACCAAACCCCTTCCCATAGAAACATTTGAATATCTCAGACAAAAGCTAGGAGTAGTTTATGCATCATCCTGTTGTTAAAACCAATTTTCAGAGGAATGTTTCCTATGCGCGGTTTTCATGAAACAAAGTCACATATATACGCGAGTTTCTGTGGTTGTAGTTGTATATGTGTTTTTCTAATAGAAAAACAGTGGGTCGGACTCAAAATCAATTTCTGACATGGGTGTTCAGTCTGATATTAATGGTTACAGTCTGCTGATATACTTTGTTCATTACTATTTATTTGATTGATGAATATGCAATGATGAATGAATTTTTGACAATGCATAGGTAGCACAGGTTCAGGGGGAGAATTAGCCTTCAAAAACATTATGCATTGTTGGCATCATGGTTGTTGAATTCAGCTATATTCTTAGATATTCATATCATTTGTTGTAAAGGTCATGTAAATACCTATGGTGTAATAATATGACTCTTTCTGCCATAGTCTATTAATAAGTCCTTTTGAATATTTGATGTAATTTCTACCCCCACTATGCATGGGAAGGATGTTGTAACAATTGCAACTTTTCAGTCATGTATGAACATTTGGTATATCCCCACTTGGTTGGGTGATTGATGTATGTATGAGTGATTGATAGGAAGGTCTTACTCACATAGTTGAGTTATAGAGCTATGTTATTCTTTTGAAAAATATCTCTGCAGACTCTGCATGTACTCAAGGGGAGCATGGATAGAATAATGTCTCAAAGGGGGAGAATATCTTGGTTCGCACTTTGCCCTTGATGTCAAATGGGGAGAGTATCTTGGTGTTGCTTGATATAACTAACAGGTCCTACAACTTGAAGTAATCAACACCTATATGGTTGCCATCAAGTCCATAGGGGGAGATTGTCGACATTATGATACAGGTGTTGTCCTGAATGGCTACCCACTCACAGGTCAGTTCAGATTTGATAAAGAGCAACTCACATTGTAACAGGTCAATTCAAAGGTAACAAGGAAATGGTACAGAAGAATAGGATGTTGAAACAAAGGACTATAGATCAAAATCAAGAAGTTGAAGAAAAATAATGTTTTAAGTTGGCTTAAGCTGTATACGCAGGTTGACCTAGTCCAAGTAGTGTATACAAGAGGGTTCACTAAAAAAAAGCGCATATACGTATGCATGCACTTTCAAAAGAGTAAAAGTGCATATGAGATGGAAAATTAAGGAAATTAACATAAATAAATACCAAGGGTCCATACCATGGTATTAGCCCACAATATTGAGCGAAATAACGGTTACTTGATCTCGTCTAAGAATTCCATAGGTTCTAAGTGTTGTTTTGCTCCAAGGTATTGACAAAGACTAAAATTATATAAGGAGGAGAATATCAAAGGGCTAAGCATGAAAGTGAAAGTGTTTCTCATGAATACTTCTATCTTAAGTATACTTTATGTTGTAAGGGCTATGGTTATGATATGATCTAAAGTATCTTGTGCATCTTTGGATACAATGTTGGATGAGGATCATGAGACCTAAAACGACTTATCTTTGTATGATCTGATAATTGATGAGCTAGATATGAATGCTAACACATGTTTTATTCTTTAAATGGTATGATTTGGGTATGTCTGAAGTCTGGAATAGTTGTGTAGTTATAAGTTATTATTTGCAAATCTATACATTGGTTCGCCTTGGTGAAGGCGTGTATACACGCTGGTTCAACACTACCAAGTAGCTTATGCAGATGAAAAGCATGATGTTCAGATATGACTAATCTATCTGATCAATGTTGTTTTACTGTTGTTTGTCAATGATGTCTTCATAGGTCTAAAAGTAGAACTGATTGTATAAGTAGATTGAGTATGGTTGATTCATTGATTAAGTGAGAAAGGTGATCTTTGATGCTATCTATTTAGAACTCTGTAAATTGATAGTAGATCTTCAGAATATCACTAATTGGTACAGTTTGTGGTTTAGAGGTTTTATGATTCACTTTTTTTAAAGGTATATGCAGGTTTGGCATGTAGGTTGGCTACACTGAAGTAGCATATACATTATGACATATGAATTTTGAGATTGCAATTGGTTCTTATTGTTGATGCAGAGTTCTGGGTTCAACTCTGTGTTCTGGTGATAGTGATTTGACTATTCAGATTGACTAATTGTTGGTAGATGCAGTTATTGCAGTGGTGATTGATTTTGAGCTTCAATGTTACTGATGGGTCTAATATGAAAATTTGATGAAAAGTGGCCTTCATATTGTGTTGTTGTGTACCAGGAGTATCCAATCTAAAAATTTATGAAACGTGGTCCCTGGAGGAAGAGTGAAGGTAGTAGAATTTTGTAGGTTGGCGCTTACGTACTGGTAAAGATATCAGCCAGTACAAGAGCTAGGGGGTTGGAGCTCCCTTCTAGTAGAAGATGGAAAACAAGAGAAGGTTGTAGCCTTCAGCAGGTAGATGCCTACACACTGGAAAACTCTGCACCAGTACAAAATTTGTAAACAATTTTTATTATAGAAGATTGAACACTGAGACGACAGTAGCGGTGGTTTTTTCCCACATTGGGTTTACACCTGATAAATTATGGTGTTCATGTGTGATGCTTATGTGTGTTGATTTATTATGTTATTACTACATCTCTTTACTGGCTAATGCATCACACTCTGATTTAATACAATGAATTAGTTGTTTACTATATATACGTTGGTTTCATTCTTTATATTCATGGACATACAATGGATGGTAGTAGCGTACATGTTTGAAAAGGAAAATTATTATTGCGAAGGTTAAAATACTGATTCACCTATTCCCCCTCCCTCTTATCATTTTTCCCAACATTATCATGATAATTTAGGGGGGAAGCAAGGGTTTCATCATGTGTTTAATGGGTGATGCAGAATGATATCATATACTATCAGGCTCGAAGCACATTGAATATGGTGGAACTTTGCGCTATTGCAAAGGAGCATGAAGATTTTGGTGTTTACTTCCTTTGTATTGGGCATTGTTTATGGGAGGACTCGCAATATTTGGTCATGGAAAAATTATGGACGAGAAGTGATGGACCAATATTAAATTATGTCAAAGGAAGGCAAGTCCATCAACTTTCATAATTATGTAAATCTAATTCGTCCTAAATTCTGGAAAAACCCATGGTCATATTCTTGGTGTGTTTGTGTAGTTGTGGTTTCATTCGCAAAGACTCTCTCAGAGAAAGTTGTATGGACACTCTCGAATGATGGGGAAATTAATATAACACCACATTGAATCGTAAAGCGGAAACCACATTGCCTTGAATTGAGCTTTCCTCCTTGCTTCCAGTTCTGATCACGAGATTTGAACATGTGACTATTCTGGCTCTAAAATGTTCCAGAAAATTTTCTATTATTGACCCAAAAGCCGAGATGAGGATCACCATCACACAACGGATGGAGGTCCCATGGTTCCTTCAGGGATTCAAGCACATGAAATCCAACAATGATATCCATGCACGCCCCCTCGAAGATGTCAATTCTTCCTTATGTAACCCCAAGCTAGCCTGCCTCAACACCTTCGACATCATCTTAGGCATGCCGTCGTTTATTCTGTCCATGTGACAATATTTAATTGGATGGAGGACGACGGAAATAAAGGAATGTGATTGGATGGGTGAATAGTGTCTGGTCACTCGAAGCCCACAAAGAAATGCCTATTGACGTAAAAAATAGGATTGGCGGGCGACCAAACCCCCATCAACCCTTTCACTAAATATATATTATATATTTGGCCAATGACTTTGCCACGTAAATGGCTCACCACCGAGACCGACGATATTTGAAACCTCCTAGCAAGCTACCTGGCCCACCACCGGGGTGGCCCCATACCAAAACCCAACATTTCAATTCAAATGATCCACCATTAAAACAAAAATCGAGTGTTAAAAAAATAGTGGCGGGTTTTGACCCCACAACCCCTCATAACCAATTACTTAACACAGGCATCCAACAACTAGTTCTCCCAATGACCTCGTTAGGATTTTTATCCATATTTATTTAAACCTGGATCATTTAATTCACTGACCATCAGAGGCTAAAAGGAATATTCCATAGAATATCCTTATGCAAATTCTTTGAGGAATCTTCGAGATTTCTTAGAAGGCCCATTTTCGACAATCTCATAAATATGCCAACTTTATACTCATCTGAACCAAAATTTCACCAGAAATCTGATGGTGCTATCTGTTTTCTGATTTGAGAAACAAATTTTCTAGAGGGAGAATGTTGAGGATGGAAGCTTGAGGTTGGAAACTTGATGCAGGACTCTCTAGGGAATCTTTTAGATTCCATCAAGCCCAAAATTGACAGTTTCAAAACCAGGTCAACTTTACACTCATATGAATCAATTTTTCATGAGAAACACAATGGAATGGTCAGTTTCATCATTTGAATCGTTGATTTTCATTCAACTATTAGAAGAGAATCTTTGAGGAATGTTTGAGATTCTTAGGGAGCCCAGATTTGACTGAGGTAGAAAGGGGTCGTGTTTATACTCAAACTTTATAGTTTTTTGCATGGAACACAATGGTGCATGTCGTTTCTTCATCCGAGTAGTTGATTTTCAGGCCATCCCCATATTTGGAGGTATAAGATGTATTTTTGCAATGTGTTCATTTGATTTCATTTGAGATGATGATTTGAATCCGAGATCCATGTATGCCAGAGAATCATTGTATGCCACTTTAAGTGAGATATTATTCCTTTGTTATGTTGTATTAAGGAGAACTTGTGAGTGAGAGTTCTTATAGAAGAACATCTCCTGTGAGATACATGCCACTCTAGTTAAGGGTGTTTGATCCTTGTATTGACAGAGATGATTGCATCATGTATTCATCATATTCTTGCAATGAATAATGAAGCAGCCTCCCCACTCTTGACACCGGGCCTGGAGACGTAGTCCACATTGGACAAACATTGTTATCATATCGTTTTGTTATGGTTTTTCATGGTTATTTGTTTCTTGTTTCCTATTGATGGTTTGTTGAAGTGTTGTTTAAAAAAAAACATTCACATGGCTCATGATTTCACATGAAAATAAGTGTTAATAAAAAGTCCTGTATGATCAGGATTTTTGTTTGAAAGCATTCACAAAAATTCTTGGATCAAGGCATGATAACTGGGTAAGCATGCCTATTTTGGTTTTATAATGACATGCCCTTTAGATATTACACACAGATACATGAACATACATTATATGCTCCATCAAATGGAGCACCTAGTACAAGCTCAAACATTTTCTCAAACCATCACATCTAGGGCTTGCTACAAATACAGAGTGTGACTCATATTACAAAATGGTCAAGTCACATTTTTATTCTCACTACATGTCTAGACAATTTTTCTACAAGACCCTACATGATTATTATATGCACCCAACTTGTTAGAGCTCCAAATATCACCTTATGTATTTTTGATGCTTGGTTTATGGCCTAGGACAACCCCTCCTTCCAGACTTGGTCCAAATATTTAAAAAAATAGTTTTTTACTCCCTGTACGCGAATTTTCCCTGTATTAAACGCATGTACACATGGGTCAGTATATACCCAACCCGTGTATATGTCTTAAAAAACTTTAAAAAATTAAATTTCCTTAATTATGGGCGGAGATCACGGGTTTTACCTGTTGATTACCTATTAGTGCTTGTGGGCCAATTGTTTCCCAACTAAAAAACTACTTTGGGAGAAGTATAAAAAGACTTCAATGGGAAGGCCTTAGGGAGGAGAGAAAATAGAGAATTACTCTATTGAGATTATCCCCTGATCAAGTCTGAAGATCGTTGTGCTTATAGCACTTCCCCAAGTTCAGGAAACCCTTGCTTCCTTGAGAGTTGATATCCTTTCACTTGTGGGAGATATCCTTGTGTTGGTTATGGAAGGAGCCTTTTGAAGACCGGGACTGGACGGACCTGGAGGACGGTTCCGCTTGAAGCCAGAAGAGGAAGACTCAGGTGAAATCTTTCTATGTTTTATTATAGTTATCTGCAATAAAAGAAACGTTGTCTTATTCCTGATATCAACTTTGTTCATGCATCTGATGTTGTTGTTATGGTTTATGTATGAATGACTATTTCAATGTATAACTAACCATCTACTTATATGTCATAAAGTTGATTTCACTATAATTCTTTATCTATATGCTACTGTGCATCTTTGAATTGGTTGTTTTGCAGGTTCAAAGATCGTGAGGAGTTGCAGAGGGTTTGAACCCTAGCTGGAACTACCCGAATGAAGGACCCCCGGGTATGTACATCCTCACATAGTTTGCTTGTTTAAGCCTTTTTCCTGAGTTATATGCTTGTTTCTTGCTATAGATTACTCCTTCTCTGCTAGGGTTCTGACCCAAAGCCCTAGGAGACTTTATCCCTTAACAGAATTGGCGACTCCACTGGGGACAACAATCTTGTTGTTCCTAATTTGGGTTATTTAGTGCCAATCAGGGCTCAGCTTTCAGTTTGCTTGTTGTGATTGTACTGTCTGCTTCTGTAGGAACTCAGACTTCAAGTCTAATCCTTGTCATCTGGCCTCATTTTTTGTTTTTTCTTGTAAACCTTTATATATGCACCTTTCTCGGGTTACAGAAGCGTATACATGCTAATTTCTCTGAACTAAGACCGAGTATACACGGGTTTCTTTTCACTGAAACGCGTGTACGCACACCTGTGTAGAGACACAGTCGCATATACATTTGTTTTGCATGATTTTTTCAAGTCTTTTATCTGGAAAGATTTGTTTTTTGGTCTGTGTGCTTTCTGAGTAGTCAGTTTCTGTTCTCAGATTTTAGTTTTTCAGTGGGCTTACTATTTTGAGTTCTCTCCTGCTTTGAAGAGTTTTTGGTCTCAGTTTTCTTTAGAGTGAGTGTTATCATTTTTGTTTGAACACACAAGGCTTCTTCTAGAGGCTCTTGATTGTTCTAGTTTTCCAGAACAGAAGATTTCTTGCGATCTTTGTGTCAAACTTCATTTTTATGGTTTGCTTTCTTTACTTCCCGTTAAGTTTGTGGCCATTCACTTCTTGCTTTTTGAAAGTTTTTGTTGACAACTTTGAAAGCATGCCTTTCCTGATTTCTTGATCAATGCCTTAAACCTCTTTTTGCTGCTTTTGGAGCGTTTAGTGCATCTTGAAACATCTATTTTGTTAAGTTTTCATTCGTGTTGAATTGACAACATGCAAAGTTTCCTTGTGATTTTCTTTCGGTCTTTGAGTCTTTGGTAGCATTTTGGGTACTTTTGAAAATTTGTTTTTATAGCTTTTTTTGAGAAAATAAAAGTCCTTCAAAAACATTGTTTTTGCTTTCTTTGTTGAATCTGTGTTTGGTTTCTTTTGGTTTTTGAGAGTGATTTGGGATCTTTGTGTTTAGTCCTTCTTGTTTTGGGAAAGATTTTGTGTTCAAAATTCTTATTCTTTTCAAAACACTTAAGTTGGATTATAAAACAAATTAATTTCATTTTCTTTTTAGAGTAATCTAGAATTTTTGCATCATCATGTGCACTTTGCATTATGGTAGTTTTGCATCATTAGAGCATCAATAGTTTTTTAGTTTTTGTGAGTGTGAAGTCTGTTACAAGAAAAGAAAAGGAAAAAAGTTTTTGCTTTAATAGAAGTTTCTTAGAACCCAAGTAGAAGTTACTTTTCATCGAAGAAAAAACAAGTGCATTGCATCTAAGTTAGCTTTTCATTAATTTCTTCTGTGTCAACGAACACCATCAGTTTCACTTCTGTATTGTCCCTTTGACTTAAAAAGAACAGCCACTTAAAATCAAGCGCTAATAAAATAAACTATAACTTTTTATATTGTCAATAAATACACCAACAAGTTTCAAGTTATTTAGGGCCTTGGATTAGGCGAGAGGAAAGTAAACTCTCCAAGGTCACTCTAAATTGTCAAACATAGAAGTCTGAATAAAGAGCGAAAATCCAATAGCGTTAGGGAGATCGAGAAAGCTCCATGACTGGGAGTTAAGCACGAGGGTTTTTTAAGATAAGGATGAGAGATACCCCCTTCTCTTACTTGTCAAATCTTACCTCACAACTGTTCTACCCAGCTTCTGACACGAGTTGGAATCTTTAGTTGCCTATCCTAGGGATCTACACAGGTGGCTGTGGAGCGGAATCCCATGGCACCTGAAGTCGATGTTGCATCACTTTCAATGGTACTTCTGGAGGGCACCCTTGCGAAGCTTAGGGGCTTGCGCCGGTAAAGCTTGTTGTTTGGAGGCCAGTGTAACTTCCTCTGATACCTTTGCTAGTAGACTTGGGGCGTAATTACCCTAGTCTATTTTCTTAAGGCCCTTATTATTCACGTTCTTGTATTTTGGTGTCTAGTCTTAATCACCTGGAGCGGAAATACTTGGAAGTTGTTTGACTGCTGAATTTTTTAGGGACATTTTTAGTGTGTGTTATGTGCTCCTAGTCGGCCTAGCTTTCAAATTTCTTGAGTCTTTAAGTAGATCTTATTAAATAATTCAAAGTGGTTGACCAATCACTTAGACAGTCCCATATACTTCGTGGGCTTTCACCTACAAGTCCAGAGCCTTCTCCTAGAAGGCGTAGGAGCAATTCTGCCAGTGGTTTTCAACCAGTGGCAGCTGGCGCATCGAAGATTTATCCTCCACTTAGGGGCATCAGTGTACAAGGTAGACCTGGTACTACCACAGAGCTAGAGAGGAACATACCAGTTCTTTCTCGGGTACTCTTCTAGTCGGAAGATAATATTGAGGTAGAAGAGCTCTCAGAGTCAGTTGTGGCTTCGAATTCTCCTCTCCCTTCTGATCATCCAGATGTATTGTTATATGTCGAAACTCCGACACACAGGCCTTCAAGCCCAGGTCCACACACAAACATCCCTTCAATGACGATTGCTGGAAGCATGGCATCCACCACGAGTGCTACGAGTATGCAGACTCCTATATCAGTACAATGGGGAGGAACTATTTCCATCCCTTCTACATCGTTATTTGGATCTACTACCAGTACATCCTTGTTTGGGTCTACTTCCACTCTGTCAATGAGTGGAAGTTCCCAAGCGCATGCATCCAGTTTTGGATTCTTCCCTTTTGGAATGCCCTCTCAAGGTATTCCTTCAGTTCTTTAAGTGTACCATTAAATACATCCACGTCCATGATGAGTGGATCGGCATATTTTTAGGGTTTTCCTTTTGGAAGTGGTCATATACCACATTCCAATCCGACAATGGGGTCTATGCCTTTTCCTTTCACAGGTCAAGGTACTAATCCTTTTCAGAGTTGGACTAACCCTGCAGTTAGTGGGATTGGAACTGGGAATCCATTTTTCAGCCAACAAGGGAATGTGTCATACTCCTTGGTCAATTCATTTCAAAGTTTTCCACCCTTATCTAATGCTTGGAACCCTTACCAAGGGTTTTCCACTCCGTATAATAATTCATTAGGGGGAAAATTTATTGGTTACAGAGGTGTTTCGGCTGGTGTTGGTCAAACTCCAAGTTTTGTTGGACCACAAGGGTCACCTATTGGTTCATCAAGTTATACCAGTTACTTCAGGAAACCTGGTGCCTTTCAGAATCTAGGTCATTCTTCTCAGACTTTCGAGAACCCCGCCCAATCTGGGTGGAATCCCCAAGGTCCTCCGAGACTTCCTTTTCTGGCCACACTCAATCTGCCAGCCTTGACTAAGTTAACGAACGATCCAATCAGATACAATCCAGCTTGGCCTCCGGTCCCAACCAAACTTCCATCAAATATCCCAAAATTCGAAGGGAAGAGTGGGGAAGACCCGAGTGACCATGTAACTACATTCCATTTATGGTGCTCGAACTCCCTCATTGATGATTTGATTAGGTTGAGACTATTCCAATGCACCTTGACTCGAAATGTGGCTAAGTGATATATAGAGTTGCTAGGGGGCACCTTTACATCTTTCGCTGATTTGGCTAACATTTTCTTAAACCATTTTCAGTGGCCTGTTTGTTACGAAGCTGGAAATGAACTTCTGGCCAATTTTCATCAGGACACGGCTACTCACATTTCTAATCATATTCAGTAATGGAGACGGAAAAGCCAAAATTCCACCTGAATTCCATCTCGAATGGTTTTTAAAATCATTACAACCCGAGATCTCCAAGGATGTTTCTATTTCCGAAGTATATTCCGAAGAGCAGGCTATCTTTCACGCCAAGCAATTAGAACTGATATATTCTCAGTCTGGGACCCTTCAGATTATCTTGCCTGATGCTCCTAGATCCATGATTGATGTAGCCAAACTGAAGCCAGGCCTGAATGCTGACAGTATTATTGGATCGATTGATGCGAATGGGTGAACCTTCTGAGTCAATTGCAACAGTTGTCTCTACAAACTGCTTCTTCCAATCAGGCTGCACCGTTTACTACTCCACCTTCTAACCTTCTTCCATAAATGTCGTTCAAGCTTCTAACCCCAAAGGAAATCAAAATTTTGATGGGAAGAAGAAGGGACGAGGTAAAAAGAAGAATCAAGATGGGAAGGGTAATGCGAATAAGCCCGACAATAATGTTGGTGAGGGTGGAAAAGAGTCTAAGAAGAAAGTTAAGTTTCCATGTAAGCTATGCAGTGGAGACCATTTGACTCATCTCTACCAAAAAATTCAAGATTCTCGGAGCATGTTAGTGCAACAAGGGTCTTCTGGCTCCCAAGCTGTCTTAACTAACACTTTCCCCCAAGGGCAGCAGTTTCTTGCTGGCGCAAATTCAAACCCTAGTACCTCTGCAGAGGACAATTCCTCAAATGTTTTCATGATGGGTTCTCACGTCAATGTGGCCACACAGTCACATGATTATGGTGAAGATGAAACATCCAACGATAAATCTGTTCCTAGAACTACAGATCCACTTCATATTGAGCAACCCTCTGTCGAGTCTATACCTCAGATACCGAAAGGTTCCTCCAAACGCGCGACTATCAACCCTAATGCTAGGGCAGCCCAGAACTACTCCATTGTGGAGGATCTGGCTCAAAGTCCATGCGATATATCTGCTTTTGAGGTACTCCAGTCGTGTCCAGCTCAACGAAGTGCTTTTCTTTCAGCGATAGGGGCAGTTGATCCAAACAATTCTTTAGTGCTCACCCTTGACATGCTCAATGTCAAAAAGAGACTCCCTCATCATATGGCTTTTCAAATAAAGTATACTTACCGGAAAACTAACATTTTTCGAACAGTTATAAATGAGGGAGCTTCCACATGCGTCATGTCGATGTCATGTTGGAAGGCCATTGGATCGCCTTTGGCTGTTCCTTCACCCACACTCTTGACAGCATTTGACGGTCATTCTCATAGGCCACACAGGATTATCGCAGCCTTTCCTATATGTGTTGGAGGAAAGGTCGTTAATATCGAAGTAGAAATCATTGATGCCAACCTAGATTGCAATCTCCTCTTAAGACGAAATTGGATTTATGAAATGGATGTCATTGTTTCGACTCTGCTTCGAGTCCTTTTTTTTCCTCATGAGGGGAAAATTGTTAAGGTTGATCGATTGGATTATTCTCCAGTTGACCCTCGTGAAAATTTGGATTCTACTGTTCCATTGGTGGATAACCCCCGTCAACCTATCGAGAATCTAGGAGTTGGGATGTATTCTTCATTGATGGGTACATTTGATCTTCCCACTCCTATAGCTAGAATCAATGTCATTTCATCTTCCAAAGAGTCTTCACAAGAAGAGTTCTTGCAGACTCGTTATTTTTCGGACCCTTGGACCTTGCCTTCACCTACAACCACATTAGATGAAGGACAAGTTGGTGGAATGGCAGTCTCTATGTCTGTAGCAAAGCTTAGATATCAGTCTATCGTTAACTCTGCAAATGACCATCCTACTCCTTTTTCAGAGGAAGAGTTATATGGTGATGTGGCCCCAGCTTGGACCCTTGACTCTACTTTTGCTATGGATTTCTTAGATATAGTTTTACCATCTGAGGAAGCAATATTAGAAGCAATGATGGGTGTAGATCGACCTTGGGAGGACTTACACCATCATTCATATTTTCTTCCCCCATTGTGAGAAGTCGATTCCAGGTTCTCAAATCTGCTTAATAGCGATGTTTGTACAGTTTCAAACCCTTTGGCTCCAGCACACATTCGTGCCGAAGGTAACATGTCATTCATTTCAAAAACTGTATCGATAAACATCTCTAGGAACCCTAAGATCATAGAAAATGTCTTCATCGGAGCCGAATGTTCCCCTGAAGAAATTCAAATTTACACCGACCTCTTTAAAGAGTTTCGGGATGTATTTGCTTGGTCTTATGAAGAAATGTCTGGTATTGATCCATCCATCGTTCAACATGAGATCAAGACGTATGAAAATGCTAAGTCGATCCATTAGAAGCTTCAGCCGGTCAATCCTAGGAAAGCAGCAGCTATTAAAGCTGAAGTAGAAAAGCTGCTCAAGGCGGGTTTCATATAGCTCGTTCCTCTAACGGATTGGGTTTCTAATCCAGTCTCAGTTGATAAAAAACAAGGAACAATCCGTGTATGCATTGACTTTAGGGATTTAAGCATGTCCAAAAGATAATTACCCCACACCGTTTATTGATCAGATAGTTGATGAATATGTGGGTAATGAGATTTTTTCCTTCATGGATGGATTCTCCGGTTATAATCAGATATCTATCCATCCAGAAGACCAGCATAAGATAGCTTTCATATGTCCCTGGCGTACCTTTGCATACAAGAATATTCCTTTTGGTCTTAAAAATGTTGGAGCCATGTTTCAGCAGGCCATGTCATACGCTTTCCAAGACATCAAGCATGTCATCAAAGCATACTTGGATGATTTAGCTGCTCGTTCTCGAAAGAGAATCGATCATCCTGGTCACCTTCGGTTGGTTTTTGAAAGATGTCGATTTTACAAGATCTGGTTGAATCCAAATAAATGTGTTTTCGCGGTTACATCTAGTCGGTTGTTAGGTTTCATTGTGTCAATCGAAGGGATTCAAGTTGATCCCTTCAAGGTGGAGGCAATAGTTCAGTTGCCTCCCTCGTCTTCCATCTGACAACTTCAAAGTCCTCAGGGGAAGGCAAACTTCTTGAGACGATTTATAGCGAATTATGCTGAGATAACTAAAGGATTTATGCGTTTGCTTAGGAAAGGAGTTCCAGTTTTATGGGATGACTTTGTGCAACGATCTTTTGATGCCTTGAAGCAAGCGTTGATCTCTGCCCCGCTTTTGAGTCCACCGGATTATGGTAGAGATTTCCTTTTATATCTTGTAGCCGCAGGATCAACCATAGGTATGGTTCTGGTTCAAGAAGATGATGCTCTCACGGAGCATGTGATTTACTACTTGAGTCGAGCCTTGGTAGGCTCTGAACTTCACTATTCTCTGGTTGAGAAATTAGCCTTAGCAGCCGTCCATGCTGCCCAGTGGCTTAGCCATTATATTCTGCTACGCAAAACATTTGTCTTAGCCGCGGTCAATCCTTTCCAATTTGTCCTCAGTAGGCGAGTGATTGGGGGCAAATACAATTGATGGATTGTTATTTTACAAGGATTCAATATCGAGTTCTTGCCAACCAAGTCTAAGAAATCATTGGTTTTTGCAGAATTGATTTCCGAGCTGCCTTGTGGAGAAGATACTGTTTATGAGGAAATTTTTCCCGACGAACATCTGTTCCTCATCTCTTCACAAGATCCTTGGTATGGAGATATCATAATCTATCTCCAGACTTCGAAGTGCCCTCCTGTTGCCTCCAAGGATGAACGTCGAAAATTACGTCACCTAGCTAAGAACTATGTCATCATTGGTTGATTCAATCCTTAGGCGTTGTTTAACCTTAGAGGAAGCAGAGTTTGTGCTTAATAATTGCCACAATGGAGTTTGTGGTGGTCATCTTTCAGGCCTTGCTACAGCCCAGAAAATCTTGCGTGCTAGCTACTTTTGGCCTTCGCTTTTCAAAGATTGTATTGAAGCGGTCAAACATTTCCACCCTTATCAAGTCTATACTTGGAAGATGCATGTGCATTCAGCTCCTTTTTTCCTTGTTATCACTGTTGGTCCTTTACAAAGTGGGGTATTGACTTTACTACTTGTAATTTGCCTTCAGCAGCGAATCACAAGTACATTATAGTGGTTGCAGACTACTTTACGAAGTGGGCTAAGGCCATGCCCACTTATAAAAACAATAGTGAAACAACGGCATTGTTCCTCTTCAATCAGATTATTTCATGATTCGGTATCCCGAGAGAGATTGTCACTGACCATGGCAGTGATTTCCATAACCAACTAATGTCTGAGTTGGCTCTTAAATTGGGTTTCCGACAGGAGCATTCATCTCCATATTATCCTCAGTCCAATGGCTAAGTAGAAGCCGTGAATAAATCCCTCAAGACGATCCTACAAAGGACAATTGACAAAAATCGCTCCAATTGGCATCTCATGTGGTATCCGGCTCTCTGGGCGTACCGAACCTCAGTAAATATTGTCACTGGTTTTACACCTTTTCAGTTAGTTTACGGGTTGGAATCTATCTTTCCTGTTGAATGTGAAATTCCATCTCTTAAGCTAGTTGTTGAGCTCCTTCCAGAGACCTCTAGTCTCGAAGAGCGCCTCCTTCATTTGGAACATCTCGATGTGCAACGTCGAGATGCTGCCACAATCATTGAGCCTCATAAGAAAAGGGTTAAAACTTAGTACGATAAAGTTATCTGTCCTCGAGTCTTTTTTGAAGGCGACCTTGTCTTGGTCTATGACCAAGATAAAGATTCCTTAGGGGTAGGCAACTTCAAGTCTATGTGGTATGTTCCCTTTATAGTGAAATGAGTTTTAGAGAAAGGGGCTTATGAATTAGTCCATTTTGAAGGGAACGAGTTGGAGGAGCCCCGAAATGGGCTCTACCTCAAGAAGTACGTTGCCTAGGTTACGGCCAAGCAATGGCTTCTTTGTATATTTTGTATTTTTGTACATATCTTATCGGTAGTTTTTGTGATATCAACACTTTTTTTATCTGCTTTGGTAGGTGTTGATGGATGACTTAGTCTATTTCGGATTCGCCGATGGTGCTAGTCTGCACACTTAGAACCTCGCTTCCGCAACTTGGGTGATTTATTATCCAACTAGTCAGTTGATGGTATCAAGGGGAGTATGTATTGGTCCTGCGTCAAATAATATGGCTGAGTATACTGTCGTCGTTAATTTACTATCCGAAGCTATTTCTTATGGAATCGATTCGTTGGTAGTCTATCTTGATTCACAACTGGTAGTGTCACAATTGAATAACATTCATCGGGTTCAGGATCCTTATTTATATCACCAATATTTGAGAGTGAGGGTGTTACAAAGATCATTTGTTTATATTACTTATTTGAACATTCCATGATCTGATAATTCATTAGCAGATTCTATCGCTAATCAAGCTTTAAATTGGCATATCATTCATTCATCAAGATAAAATCAAACATAAAAAATTTGGATCTGTATATATATATAATCATAAAATCACCCATGTACATAAAGTGTTTCAAAAATAATATACAAAAATGGGACTAAAATTCCCACAATCATGTCTAGTACATCTAATGACCCGGCTCGGGATGAGTGACTAAGTAGGTGACCACTACTTTGGCCACACGCCGAAAAAGGTGAACCCAATCACGTGGCACTCCTACCATGCGGCACTGCATATCCTCTGGTAGATCTTCTATGGCCTCCATCGGTACCCGGCGAGTCAATCTCACCAAGTTTCGCTGGACTGCGTATAAGACTCTCTCAGTCTCCACAACCACCTCTTCGGCACCTCTTCCGTGACACCTATGCCGCGAAAACCCGTCTAGTCGTACTAGACACACATCTGGAACATGATCATTATATCAGTCATTTAATCCCATAAAAAATATCTTTAAGTTCATTTTCATATTTGAAAAACATAAAAATTTATAAAAATTGACAAAAATTTAAAAAATGGTTACCTATCTCTCCCCATGTTGCGTCTGGTGGCAGCACCAGATCCAGATCTCCCCTGAAAACCATGCCAGCATAGGGATAGTCGTCCACAGCGATGATTTGCTACTCCCACCAGGAGAAGAAATCATCGTCAAAAGAAGTCCTCGGTACGTCTCTGCCTCCAAGGCGTTTCATCAAGTCGGCCCACCTACCCATCCGAGGATCTCGGGGGCTACTGATAGGAACTGATACTCTGGGACATAACCCTGGAACCTTCTTAAAGAAGAAGGAGCACAAAATGGTCCCATATCCGAAATTCTTGGTCTGTCCTTTTGAATGGAGGATAGTTGAATCTTCCTATTGGTCAGAAGAGGTGTACACCAGTCAAACACAGTAGTGAGATAATCTACGGCCAAGCTCATGGATAGTCATGACGCTTGGCGCAATGAGGCTGATCCGTTTACCCTGGCTATGGTGAACAGTATGATCCTCAAGGACAAACTCTCTACATGTTTGATTGGAATTTGGATTCCAATCTTCTCCGGATGCCCCGGACAGTATATATGCACATAGTCTTCCACTAAAAGACTACCTCGTGATCGTCCAGTCGAATGCACCACTTCTCCTATCTGGGAGAGTCCAGTGATAAAGTAAATATCTTATATCTCTATCCCTAAAGGCATTTGATCAATAATGAATGCATCATCTTTGATACTCAAATAATGGATTAACATTTCAAGCAAGCGGGTGTTTGCCTTCATATTTGGCATTTTGAAAAATTTTAATAAACCGCATCATCTCAATGCATCCAAGGCCTATTGATCATTCATAACCTCATCATCAATAGTAGCATGCTCCCTTTCCCTTCAGGTGATTGTCATCCTGAAAGAAAATCAAGTTTAACCGTTAGATTTTTATGTTTTAATTTCAAATCGTGTATACGTGAGTCCGTTTCATACACAGTCGCATGTAGGGCCTACGTATACATGGATTTCTCATAACCAACCCGCGTATAAACCACGTTGATATTTTTAACATAATTTCCAATGGTGAAACCTCAATTAAAATTTCTAAAAACAATCACAAATTGATGCAAGCTAGATTTGGGGGTTACTTGGTGATTTTGAGCCAATTTGAAAGGTCGAATTCTTTGGGGGGGTAAGATTTCTTCTTTTTCTCCACAGCTTTTTCTCTCAACATAAATGGTAACAATGGTGAGTCAAAAATTCATTTTATAAGCTTTGAAAATGTCAAATTTTTTCAAAACTTGATTTTGTTTCGTCTCATGAATCTTTTAACTTGGGAGCTTGGATTGTCGAGAATAGGTTGTTTTTCAGGACATTTTGGACACTTTTTCGAAAATTTCAAGTCGATTCCATGACTGCTGACCCGTCATGGAAGGTATCGTCTACTCACTGGCATATAGGTTAGGGAAGCCATTTTTCCATTACATTTTGCATACTATCCTCCATTTGTCGATACACTTGCCATAGGGTCGATCCCATTATCTTATGGTTCGTAAACCATATTCACTCGCCAAATTTTTAAATCATGACACGATGGTAGAGCCATCCTTTTCATGGGCATCGTAGTTAGCACCTCACTTACATTGGTTGCCCATGCTGCTTCATTGAGTAGGCTCAGGAGTCCTCTCTAGTCCCGCCATGACCTGTGCATTGAAGACTCATTCCTCTTTGCTTCTTCGTTTCGTTCTGGCCTTATACCCTAGAGGCTCCTTTGTGTTGAGTTGTACTACTGCATTGCATTTTGACCATTTGCACCTTTTGGCCTTGAGCCGACTTCACTTGGACTCTTGTTTAAGCTACTTTTTGACCATGTCTTCTGCAAAAATCAAACTTGCAATCCCTTGGCTTCTGCAACTTGACACACCCTCAGACCCGTGGAAGGAACATCCCTTCAAGTGTGCTTGACTAGGTTTGCCTCCCTGCATTGAGCATAGGAATGTTCCCATGCCAGGAACTAGATCATCTGTTTCACTCACACTAGTTCTTTCCACTGTACTATAGCATTCTTTTATTCTTTTTCCAGCTTAAAGAAAAAGACAAAAAAAATTACATATTCCAAAAAGAGCGGGAACGGGACAAAATTTCCATTTATTGTTGGTAGCTAGAGTCAGTCGTGTCGCCCTTGAACAGAGCACTCAAACAAAGAATCTCCTCCATTTGGGTGGGATTTAGCTTGATTTAGGTACGCCTTAACCTTGTTATTGAGTCAGTTCTCCTCCGATTGGTTATCTCTTCTAATCATATGGAGAGTTCGTTCGTGCCTCCTGCATGGCGAACTTATACATAGTCATCATATGCTGCCACATGGTCATCATTGAGTCATGCTTTTGTTCAAGGGAAGTAAGCCTGAGTCGGCCTCTCTGCGATGTCTCTTGACCTATTTTTCAGTCGGCCATCCCTGGTTGTCAGTGTCTTGTCTATCATCACATCAGTTATATTGGTCCTTTACTAGTGTCGATTTGAGAAAGTCTCCATTAACTTCTTGTTGGTCGGTCTTGTCCTTATCAATGACGACATCTTGCTCTGAGGACAGGCCTAGAGCCACACCCTGGCCCTATTTTCATTATTGATAGGTCACCTTGTGCTCAACATCGATCAATATCATGGCTCTTTGACTGAGTGGTTTCCCTTGTGTTCAACATCAACTTTCATTATCACACATTGGGATTTGTGCAGTGCCTTGGTTTCCATTTGACCCTATTGGTGGATTCCTCACCTCTGTGTCAGCTTTCATTATTGGTTGGTTCAGAGGGTTTCTATCGTGCGCTAGCTACATCTTATGTACGCCAGAAACATGCTTTAGTCAGGTTACTACATCTTTTTTCGTCTGATTCCTTCCATATTATTGGCCTATGGGTTACACTCATGCTAGATTGATGAAGGATGCCTTAATGCCTTCCTTCTAGCAGATCTTTCCCTATCGACTATGACTCATTTCTCTGGGGCAAAGTTCTAGAGTCCATTTGGCAGTACCTTGGGGTTTGCAGTCATCAGTGGCAGATCCTTCGTTATCGACAGTGGGAAACCATCATTGTCTCCTGATTGATAGATTCTTACATATATTTGACTTCATCTCATCTATTCACACTTGTTAGATTGTACTGGGTACCTTTACTCTCATTATCATTATCGGTGAGTAGTCTCGTGTGTGTTAACGGTTTACATCAATGACTGGTAATCAAATGATTTCTCACATGGTCGACTTCAGATCATTTATTCCCATTTTGTAGAAATGTACCATGGCATTCGGTGAAGACCTCAGGTTGCATCAGCATTCTTTGGTTCACTTGTCAGTTGCTCCTATTGCTACTAGTTGACACCATTCCACATTATATGTTGCAGTCCTTCACAGTGACATCCTATATGTTGGCATCCAAGTTGCGATGTAGTACCATCTTAGATATCATTTTTGGGATTCAACTGCGTTAAGTAAGTCATTCAAACGTATGACCATTTCCATGAGAGGTAGTCGTAACTGACTAATTTCTCATG
>APFE030831337.1:263379-274948 GCA_000404065.3 Pinus taeda
GGAAAGAAGAAAGGGAAAATAATAAGAAGAAATAGGAGAATTCTAATCCTGAAAAATCTTTTGAGAACCCTACCAAGCAAAAGAAACCTCGTGATCCATGTTACATTTGTAATATGGACCATTTCATGAAAAATTGTCCACATCGAGCTGAGGTTACAAAACTCTTAAAGACTTCAAGTAACTCAGTGGTGTTGATTGATCCATTTCTAAACCCAGAAACTAATATAGTTGCTATTGATCATACTTCTACATCACAAGTGCTTATGCTATCCTTCTCAAAACAGCAAAATGATTCTTTGATATCGACAAGGAATAAATATTATGGGAATCCATAGTCATCGAACAAGAAGGCTACAGATCAACCGAGTAGTTCGACAACAACTTCGCCAAAAGTTGTTTCACCCATCATTCCTGAATTAGCTATAAAGCTACCAAAGGGGGTAGTACATATATTTACATTTAATCCTCATGCCTGAGCAAAACAGAATTATAATATAGTGGAGGATCTAGCTCAATTGCCATCCACTATGTCGACACTTGAAGTACTGCAGAATTGCCCCTCCCAAAAACCGGCTTTGTTATCAACAATAGGTGGGATTGATCTAACAGATTCCTATATTGTGGCCTTTAACCATAAAGGATACGCAACTCAGTTACCAGCCCAACTCACTTTCCTTATATAGGTAAAATCCCTCAATACAACTATTCATCGAACAATCATTGATGAGGGGGCATCCACCTATATTATGTCAACGAGTTGGTGAAAAACTTTAGGTTCACCACCCTTGTCATGATCATCAACGACATTAAAAACATTCAATGGAAGAACATACATGCCGTATGGAATTTTAAGTAACTTGCAAGTTGAACTGGGGAGCAAGACAGTATAAATTGAAGTTGAGGTCATTGATGGAAACCTTGACTACAATATCTTACTGGGAAGGCCCTGGATTTATGCTATGGTTGTTGTTGTGTCAACATATTTTAGAAATATTGCATTTCCCTTTCAAGGCGGAATTACAATCGTTGACCAGCTAACCTTTTTCCCCAAAATTTCACAAGCTACTGGAAGCATTCCATTGATCCATGGAAGTTCTCAATTGCTTCAAAATGTTAGAGTAGATCTCCTAAAAGACCCTTCTTTAATGGGTACTTTTTCCCTCCCTCCTCCAAGTAATCTGGCAGAAGTGGCCACAGTGGAAACCTGTCATATTATATCTTCTACATCATCAAAAATTAAGAAGAACTCTGACCATTTTAATAGTGTGGATCATTGCGAGGTGTTGCCCCCAAGCCCCATAGAATCTTTGTAGCAATCAATTTTTTGGCTTGGGAAGCGAACTCAAATCAACACTCAACGAGTGTTTGGATAGATAGATCTCTAGAGTATGGTACCTCTTTCAATATTTGGTCTCGTATACATTCTACGGATGAAGGAATCATTCAGTCGATGATCATAGGAGAGACACCATGGGAAGATTACCACCATCATTCCCACCTTCAAGATAACAATGAAGATTATTCCAACGACCCTAATCATCCTTCAGTTTTTGATATTCTATCAAATACTGTAAATACGGTGGATTTCGAGTGGAATCTATCCAATATTGAAGAAACTGTCGCCATTAATATCTCGACCAAACCTATTGTTGTACAGAATATTCATGTTGGAAAATCTTGTTCTCCCTCAGAACTGGAAATATATTGCGCTCTCTTTTGCAAATTCAAAGATGTCTTTGCATGGTCATATGAAGAAGTGCCAGGCATTGACTCGAGCATTGTTGAACATGAAATCAAGATGTATCTAGATGTCAAACTAGTACGACAACATCTTCGACCAGTTCACCCAAAGAAAGATGCTGCCATTAAGGCAGAAGTTGAAAAACTTGTGTATGCTAGTTTCATTTACCCTGTTCCTCTCACTGATTGGGTATCGAATATTGTTCATGTGATGAAAAAGCAAGGAAAAATTAGAGTGTGCATCGATTATGGGGATGTAAATCAAATGTATCCAAAGGACAACAACCCTACACCCTTCATCGACCAGATAATTGATGAATGTGCCAAATGCGAAATATTTTCATTCATGGATGGATTTTCCACGTACAACCAAATCAATATCCGCCCACAGGACCAGTCGAAGACTGCATTTATATGTCCATGGGGCACATTCACGTACCATAAACTACCTTTCGGTTTGAAGAATGCAGGGGCAACTTTTCAGAGGGAAATAAACTACACCTTCCATGACATCAAGTAAATCATTCAACTATATCTCAACAATCTACCAGCTGATTCACGAAAGTGGACTAATCATCCACAATATTTGAGAGTCATATTTCTACATTGCCAACACTACAAGATATGACTCAATCCGCACAAGTGTCTTGGTTCTGGTTGACTACTTGGTTTCATAGTTTCTAAGGACAGAATTCAACTTGACCCATGTAAGGTTTAGGCAATCCTTGAGATGCCTCCACCTTCAAATTTGCTTCAAATTCAGAAACTCCAAGGAAAAGCCAACTTTCTAAGGAGGTTCATTCCAAATTACGCCAAACTTGCTAAAGGTTATACACATATTTTGAAAAAGGAAGTACCCTTCAATTGGTATCAGGTTGCGCAAGCCTCCTTTGATGCTTTAAAATTTCCCCTAGTAAAATTATCGTTAATGTATGCTTCCGACTATGAAAAAGACTTTAACCTGTATCTCGTTGTTACAGATACAACCATCGCCATGGTTTTAGTGCAAGAAGACAATGGAAAACATTTAAAAACATTTAAGAGTTTGATTAGTCTTGATAACATTTAAAAAAAAAAAAACATTATAAAACTAAGAAACAAATATGTGGTCGAATCATTTTACCCATAACACTCCACTGCTTGCTAGCTGGTAACGCTAAATCCGGGTTGCCTCGGAAATCCATTCCGACATATATGTACTCCACAAAGACCATCTCCTAATGGTCAAACCACTCAAAAAAGGCATCAGAGAAGGAAATTTGTGACTTACCAGCATGTATGCCCATAAGATCAACCCATCTCTTCATCTGTGGGTCCCTTGGTGCTGACAATCACATTGAGATGTTCAGAGGCTGCATCAGTGGAATCCTCTCCAAGGCAAAAGCAATCTATATGGAACCATAGCCAAATTTCTTAGATCTAACATTCTTTACCTTGGAGAGTTGTTATTCTATGACACAAAGTACTGCCTCACACCAGTTGAACACCTTTTGTTCCTGGCGTTCCAAGGCATACTGCATGTAAGATCTATTTTCCAAATGGAGAGCCGCGCTACCAACCAATCTAGAAAAGGTAAATAAAATGGTCCTCAAGGGCTGGTCAGTGACATCTGAGATATTGATCTTGCCATCTCTATTGGGCTCAGATCCATCTCTATAGAACTAATAGATATAATCTTTCACAGATTCACCTCCACAGGCAGATCTTGATAGTGAAAGAGGGGTGCCACACCTCGATAACCCTGTCAGAAATTAAATATCCTCGACTGTCAATGGAATAGATTTGCCTCTGATCTGGAATACCTAGTTGATCAGATCCCAAGCATCAAGAAAATACTGCAACAAACTGATTTGTTGCCTCATGCTGGATATATGGAAGAATTTGAGCAAACCACAGATTTGTAATGCAGTAACTATGCCCTGATCATGTAAGGCAATCATGTCCTCTTCTTCATGTTTGCGTTCATGCCATGTGACAACCATCTTGATCCAACAAATATCTGAGACATAGACAAAAGATGAATTAGGGTCCAATTTTGAGGAAAAACAGGAAAATATTTCATGAGAAATCACTGTGTAAAGTTTCCCTTCTGCACCCATCACACCCTCCCTTCGAGAAAGGTGAGATGCATACTAACTAGCTAGTATATAGCTCAGTGTGCATTGAACCTTTCGATATAGGCCAGGTGCGATGGTTGGAGAACAATTTCTTCAAACCCCAGGGGCCCAGAAAGAAGGGAAAACTTGCTCAAAATCAAGAAAAGATGGAATGAAAATGAAGAGCTCAGGTTAGCTCCTACCTAGTCTTGACGGCGTAGAGAATAGTCCACCAGATCTCCCGAAATCAACTGGTGAAATTTGAGGGGGAAAACCACTCGAGAGCTCTAAAATCCAAAATTTGGAATGAAATGATGAAAATGAGAGCTAAAACTACTTTTTATGTACTATTCACGCACTTCAAGTAAAATTCTAGTTTTTAATTAATTTTTCAGGCATATATATGTATTTCTAATAAATTTTATGGAGCAATTGAGCAGGTTGAACGATCGACGAAAGAACCTAACGTGTTAAATGGTGAATTGAAAATCTTTGTCTACTAATATGAGAAATGTTATCGCATGGTTCAAGCTCGTTGAAAATTGAACCCACCTTCGGTAAATAACCTTTGTGATCACCATTATATCAACCTTTTAAGCCTTGGTTGTGTTCCTTCCATCACCTCCATTCTTTTGGTTGATCATATGCTTCCACTTGATTGTTTACATTTTTGAGGAACAACTATGAGAAGTGGTCCTATTAGCTACCCTCTTCACATCACCATGTTTTGAGAAGTTCCAAGCTTACCTGGAACCAATTGCTACCCTTGACACCACTCGTTCATCAAAAATGAGTCTCCTTTAAACTCTTTTCAGACTCATTAAATATGAAAATATTGTCGAGCAATTGGCCTTTCCAGCTCATTAAAGTGATTGGAAGTGCCATCCCTCCTATATATTTTAAATTTTTTGGACCTGACGGATTATCTCATGAAAGAGTTCGAGCGCTTGTCTTTTCGGCTTGCTAAAGTTATAAAAAACTCACCCCTTTTGTATTATTTTATCCTTTTTCAGACTTAAGGGATTATGCTACAAAAAAGAACTGTTGGAGTTTCCTTTTCGTCCCTTTTCAAACTCTCTAAACATGAAAAGGACTAACTTATCCTTGTCGTTAAACTTGTTAAAAGAATAGCGACAAACTTGTCCACCCAGACAAGAACGAGTTTCACTGTCGCTAGGCTCACTAAAACATAGCGATTGGTTTGTCCGAAGGGAAAATTATAGAACAAGCATATGTTATCCTCCTCGAGCTTGAAAAAAATAAAGAGGTACTAGTTAGCAATGACTGGGGAAACAGGGAAGAAAAATTGAAGAATTTTATTGGTAGCAGGTCACTCTTGAACATGACACTTTCACTCCATCACCATGATTGAGTCGGGTTGGTTTTTTCCGTTCACCAGTCATATCACCATTGGTCCTCCATACCATCCATATTTTTGGATTAACACTACCAATCCATCTCAGTGTTGCCAATATGTTCAAGAGAAGTTATTAAGAGAATTCACCATCCAATTAATGCCTCATCCACTACAATACCTTCACCCTCCATTTTTCGTGATTACCATTCCTGAACCTTGTATCATCAAATTGTTTTCACCTCCAAAATATCATTTGCTTTGTTTCATGTCATAGATGTGGGATATATTAAGGCCCTCCTATGGCGGGTCACTTCTTGTCGACATCAGCTCATTATCCAAGAAGTTGACTTAGAAACAACCCTTTCAGTACTTTGAAGCTTGCATGCCTCAATGGCAAGTTTCTCACTTCCAACGAAAGGTTTACATCAATGGCCTTCAACCGAAAGATTTTGTGTGGTGTTCAATTGGATCATATATTCACACCACGTGAATTGTACTGTAGTACCTTGAGGGTCATTATCATTATCGGTGATTACTCTTGCATCTGTTAACAACTTACATTATTGGTTGATAATCAAGTGATGTCTATCCATGTTCGACTTCAAGATATCTTTTCACATGGATCGACTTGTACATCGGGTGAAGATTGAACGAGTTTGAAGACCCTGGATCTAGTTTCATCCATCCAGGCTATAATATATTCAGGAATATAAATACATTAGATGTACACAGAGGCTGCACAGATGATCACCCAAGCTAGGGATGATGACTCTACACATAAAGAATCACCAGCCTACAACTGCAGATGATTATCTGTCCTATTTACATGAAAAATAATTTATAAAGTTGAGCATGGGAATTCCCACATAAGCTAGATAATGAAAATAATATGATTATTATGTATTGTATTGTATCTTTTATAGGTAACCTTCCAGTTCGAATACCTCGAATCCTCATGATAAAGCATTTCACCCGACATCAAAAGATTTACGACTTCATTCTTTATGGGTTAATTGTTATAGAAATCTTTGGGCATTGCAACCCCAATCTCATATGTCAATAAACCAAGGGCTCTTTAACCCCTAAAAGTGTTGTTTCAACTGATTACGTCATTCCCCAAAAGTTCCACCTAAGGAACCACTCAGAACCACTCAGAACTGGCCAAAACTCGACCATACTGACTGGTCCACTGTCAGAGTGCGATGCATACTAACTGCTCCACTAGCCATGTGTGATGCATAATAAAGAGGCCTTCTGTGGGGTGCAATGAGCGAGAATGGACAAATGTCTGAGACAATTTGCTAAGTGGATGCTCATGGAATCTTCAAGAAACTTCTCCTATGACACTTGCCTCTCTGAATTCACTCAAGGATGAGTAAGAGATCCAAGAAATCTCCAAGTGGAACCAATAATAACAAGTGGAATGACACCAATCAAGAAGCTAGAGATGGCTCACACCCTTGTAGACATCTAAAAGTGGATCCCTCATCTAGGAGATCTAGAGGCTGGAATTTTGTAATTTGTAAGGAAGTGCTAATAGTTTGTCTTTGAGAAAGGGCATTGTATTGTTGGGTGATCTTGCTTTTCATGAGGTGAAGAGGGCTTTGATGCTAGGAGGATGATGCTGAATTAGACAGCTAGGTTGTAATTCTCCCTTCTATTTTAATAAAGTTCTTTGAATTTTCCTCCATAAAATTGTGTACTTGTGAATCTTTTTATTTGTGAATGCCACTGTATGTTCAATGTATTTCTAAGTCTACATTGTTTATGATATAATAGATCTGCTCTATCAAGGGGGAGAGAAATCAAGAAAGGAGTCAAGTGGTAGATCTAGGTTGGTCCCTTTACTTCCCTCTTATCTATCATACATAGAGGAAATCAAAAATTTCTTTGATTATTTTTTTCTAGGATAGCTGCCAATCCTAGTGGGCTACCAAATCGAAAAAACACTAGTTTTCCCGGAAACACCTAGCCTAACCTAGCCTAGCCTAGCCTAGCCTACTTTAGCCTAGCCTACTCTTACCTAGCCTAGCTTAACCTAAATTACTCTATCCTATCCTAGCTTGCCCTAGCCTAACTTACTATGGAATAGCCTGATCTAACCTAGGTTAACCTATCCTAACACACACTACCCTACCCTACCCTACCCTATGCTACTCTAGCTTCGCCTAGCCTACACGACTCTAGCCTAGCCTATCCTAGACTACACTTCCCCTACTCTTTCTTAGCTTACGCTAACCTAACCTAGTTTACCCTACTCTACCCTACCCTATCTTTTCCTACTATAAACTACTAGCCTACTCTAACCTATCTCATCCTATTCTAGCATAGTCTACTACTTTCTATCCTAGCTTAACCTATCTTACTCTAGCCTAGCCTAGCCTACTCTATCCTAACCTACCATAGCCTACCCTAGCTTAGCCTATCTTACTCTAGCCTAACCTATCCTAGCCTACTATATCCTAGCCTACCATAGCCTAGCCTAGCTTAGCCTAACCTACAATAGCCTAGCCTTGCTTAGACTAACCTACCATAGCCTAACCTAACCCATGTTAGACTGTTCTAGCCTATCCTAGCCTAGCTTATCCTACCGTAGCCTACTCTACCCAAGCTTAACTTACCCAAATATATTCTACTAGCCTACTAACCTACTAGCCTAGTTCAACCTATTCTGGCCTAGTTTACTCTTTCCTAGCATACCCTAACCTAGCTTACTCTAGCCTAGTCTAGCCTAGCTTAGCCAACTCCAACCCATCCTACCATAGCCTAACATAACTTATATTAACCTACTATTAGTTTCAGCCTTATTAGCCTATCACCTGGATCAAATGTGCTTTTACTATGCTTCTCAATACTCTCAAAATAAATTTTTTTATGTCACTAGGTTTACACAAGAAAATTTGGTCATTATTTGGTCAAGCTAGAAATGAGGTCATCCTTTTGGAAATTCACTCATGCTGGTCAACTATCACATTTTTATGGAAGTGTCATAATAAAAACATGTTAGTCATCAACATCATTCCATTTAGTTTCAGTTCCTCCATTAGGTCACTAGGGTTTCCAAGGTCCATCATTTTCATGAATAATTCTAGCAGTGAATAGAGCATGACAAGAGGCTCTTGTGTATTGATTTGTGAGTTCACACATTCATCATGTTCTCATGGTCAAAAAGTTCTAGAAGAAGAAGTTCGAGCACTCAGGAAAGTGAAAAGGAAACTCAGGTTTTTGTTCTAATGGTAACTCTGTTTTCAAAAGTGAAAAATCAGTTTTCAAAGGTTTGTGGGTCCCAATTTTTTTTGAAAAGAGAAATAATTTTTCCTATATAAACTCAAAGGCCCCAAAACATGGTTCATTTACCTCCTATTCACACTTTAGAATTGAGCTCTCCCATCCAAAAGAGAGAGAAAGTCAGTTTCTTTGGAAAATTTTAAAATACCTTGAGGTGTTGCATGCAGGAACAAGGCACTATGCACAGAGACTACGCATTGCACATAGAGAAATTGTGTTCCGCACATAGAAACTGTGCTACGCATAGAGAAATTGTGCTGCACACAAGAACAAAGCGCTGCGCACATGATAGAGTGTTTAGAAAACACCCAAATCTATCCCAAATTCCATTTTTTGGCTTGCAAACTTAATTTCATGGATTTCTAAGCTAGGCAACAAGTAAGTACACCATCATTCTCCCTCATTTTCTTTTCAAAATTATCTCATGCAAATGATTCTTCAAATTGGGGTTTGTAGTGAAATCTTTCATGGGAAATGATAGAGTGATAATGACCATTTTTATTTTCTGGTTTCTAAACATGTAAAATGTTGCCCTACACCTATATACATGTTTAATAAACCATTTTAACCATTCAATTAACCTGAAAGAAGAGTTTTACCTCTCCAAAAGTAAAACCCTAGCTCATTCCAGAGGTTTTTGGGCATTTTGCATTACAAACTTTGTTTTTCCTCCTTGCAAGCAGATCATTCTTCCACGGCTTATTCACTCATTTTCATTAGCTTCCAAAGTTCATATCCACCTCTTTCAAACCTCCTCTATCATTTTTTCAAAATCGACCTTCACATCACTTCATTTTCATTCATACCTCACACTTTTTTTCATTTCCTGTTGCTATGGTTTTTTGTCATCATGGAGGCAAAATCTTCACCAGAGAGGAAAAGACATCATAAGGGAGGGAAAATCCTCAAATATGAGCCGTCAAATTGTAATGAAATCAACTCCTATCATTTCATAAAATAGTGCTTTGAAGATGTACACGGCTTGGAGTTTTGCAAAACGGTGAGTGGGGTGGGTTTTCAAGAACAATTAACAGATTGGGTGGAAACTCAGTTGAAGGGCGAAAGTGTTGTTATTGCTAGTGTTGAGTTCATTTTTTCAATGGCCTCCATCTCACTTGCAATAGGGATACTGAACAATGGTGAATATTGGCTCAAGGGAATGAACCTAGATCTTGAATATTACAAGCCCTTCTTGAAAACACCATACACGGAAAAACATGATCACACTATGCCTTTCAGATACTTATTGGAGAATTATGCCCCTTTGATGAATATTATCATGAAGTTCTTTACATGTGAAGGGAGATTATCCATGCTATATGCTTATCATTTTCACCTCCTAATGCACTTCACCTTTCAGAAGCCACTCAACATGTGTAACTACCTATTTAGGAGCATTTCCAAAATGTCAGAGAAAATACAAATGAAGAACCAGGAGAAGTACCCAAGCATATTTCATCATAGTCTAATTAAGACTATAGTCCTTCACCAGCTTATAGAGAAAGGTATGACTTGGGAAACCTTTTTGGAAACTGCCCTCAAATGGCATGAAGCCAATGTAGCAGCTCAAAACTCTAGCACACCAAAACAACAAATGGAAGTGGGGTTCTCTAGCAAATTAGTTGAGAAAAATCAAGTACCTAGGTCTAAGGTTACTAAGGTGTACAAGATAGGATATAGGCTTGTGTTTACTTCTAATGGTGAGTAAGGGGCCAAACCTTCTTCATTGTCAAAGCAAGGACCAACAACGAAAGATAAAGACACATTTGGGCATGAGTTTGAGCTAGTTGATTCAGAGGCAAAGGATCAAAATTCAAGCATGCAACAGACAATAAGAGATAAAGAATATCAAAACAAGGAGCTTACAGTCAATATGCAAAGAGATAAATATGTCATTTCCTTCCTTGAATAGGAGAATACTTAGCTCAATGAAAAATAATTGATCATGGAAAAAGAACAGGCCATGTTATTGCAGTAGGTTGGCAAAGGCAAAGAAATCATAGAATTAAGTGAGCTTGAAGGATCAAAATGGAAAGGAAAGAGGAAAAGGCCAAGAACAAAGGGCCTAAAGAAGGCATTGCAAGAAGAGGAAGAACACATCCTGTTGAATGAAGACATAGACCTAAAAGACAGAATTTCTCTTGAGATCAACCAAGACAAGGAATATTGGCTCAACACTGTGAATCAACACTTAGAGAAGCTACTTGAGAAGACAAACTAGAAACTAGACTTGAAGGTCTAGTTGATTGTTCTCTCATTTTGGCATTTCGACCTCTGGAAGGCAACTAAAAATCAACTCCAAGTCAGTGCTACACTTCTGCACGTTTCTATGTTTGAATTTGTAAATTTAACTATGTAAAATTTCTAGTTTCTAGTTTGACTTAGTCAAAGTAAATATTCTCTATGTAATGGCACTATTTTAGAGGCTAGGTGATGTAGGCATGAATAAATGTACATAATAGGTTGTTTTTTATGTTTACTAGGCATCATAAAAGAAGAAAACGCATAAAAAATACTCTCCATGAAGTGCTTGAGTTTCACCTTCTCGCTCTCACTTGTTAGTTGAGAGAATCTTGGAGTCAGTTCCTCCACCAAGGAATTCGACTCCTAAAGGTGGGCAAGTGTTCTAGGAGAGTCTATATGCATGTAATCATCTTTTTAGCTAATACAGATACAAGTTGCAACTATTTTCAAGGAACGTTAGCCCAGTGAGTTCATGGTGGTTGTTCTTCAATCTATTTGTTTTCTAATGGTTTAAACATCTTCATCTACACGATATCTCTTCTTTCTATGGATGTGTTACAATGAAATATACAGAATTATTGTTTCTCAAGCTCTATTTATCTGGTTTTCATAGTTATGTTTATGTCTTCCTAAGCTAATGAAATCATGTTTACTTGTGCTTATTAGTTTCTTCTACACTTTCTCTTCTATACTACACTGGTAATATTCTAAACACACCATGGCTTTTGATATCTAGATCCTTCTCATATTTTCTCCCGCACTCCTATACCTTAGACCTATCTGTTGCTCCAAACCCTAAGTTCAACAAACCCTAAAACCCAATTTTTCACAAACAACAAACAAA
>APFE030831337.1:275575-289768 GCA_000404065.3 Pinus taeda
ATATATTTAGATACATATATAGATATATATATCTAGCTTAAAACTCATTTTCTTTAAAGTTATATCACTGATAAGAGACTTGCAGAGATACCTCTCATGCTCAATAGGGCTAGCTACTAAGTTGAACTGGTTTGAGGTTATCGTTCTTGATTTCCTTTTCAGACTAGGATATTGTAAGGACTACCACCTAACAAAGCCTAACCTAACCTATCTTAGCCTACTCTAGCCTAACCTGCTCTAGGAAATCTTAGCCTACTTTAGCCCACTCTAACCTAGTCTAGCTTATACTATCCTAACCTTCTCTAGCCAATCTTAGCCTAACTTAGCTTTCTCTAACCTATTCTAACCTGCTCTAACTTAGCATAGATTAGCATAGACTGGCCTACTCTAGCCCAGCCCAACCTATCCTAGTCTACTCTAGCCTAGCCTAGCCTAGCCTACTCTAGCCTAGCCTAGCCTAGCCTAGCCTAACTCTAGCCTAGCCTAGCCTAACCTAACCTACTATATCCTAGCCTACTATAGCCTAGTATAGCTTAGCCTAAATTACTCTAGCTTATCCTAGCCTAGCCTACTCTAGCCTAACCTAGCCTAACCTACTATGGAATAGCCTAATCTAGCCTAGGTTAGCCTAGCCTAACACACACTACCCTAGCTACTTTACTCTAGCTTAGCCTAGCCTACATTAATCTAGCCTATCTTATCCTAGCCTACTCTTGCCCTACTCTAGCTTAACCTAGGATAACCTAACCTAGTCTAGCCTACTCTACCCTAGCCTAGCTTAGCCTATAATAAACTATTAGCCTAATGTAGCCTAACTAAGCCTATTCTAGCCTAGTCTACTATTGCCTAGCCTAGCCTAACCTAACCTATCTTACTATATCCTAGCCTAGCGTACTATATCCTAAACTATTATAGCCTAGCCTAGCCTAGCCTAACCTAACCTATCTTAGCCTACTCTAGCCTAGCTTAGCTTACTCTAACCTAGAATGTCCTACCCTAGCCTAGCTTAGCCTAATATAGTCTACTCGCCTACTAGCCAACTAACCTATCTCAACCTATACTAGCCTAGTTTACTCTTGTCTAGCATACCCTACCTATCTTACTCTTGCCTAACCTAGCCTAGCCTAACCAACTCTAACCTATCCTACCATAGCCTAACATAACTTAGCTTAACCTACCAAAGCCTAACCTAAGCTATCTTAGCCTACTCTAGCCTACCCTTATTTATCCTAACCTGCTCTAGGAAATCTTAGCTTAGCATATACTGCCCTAACCTAGTCTAACTACACTAGCCTAACCTTCTATGGCCAAACTTAGCCTAGCTTAGCTTTCTCTAAACTAGTCTAACCTACTTCAACTTAGCCTAGATTAGACTAGCCTAGCTTAACATAGCATAGCCTAGCTTACTATAATGTAGCCTAGTCTAGCATAGCATAACTTAACCTAGCCTAACCTAACCTAGCCTACTCTAACCTAGTTTAGCCTAGCTTACTCTAACCTTCTCTAAACTATCCTATCCAACTCTATCTTACTCTAACCTAACCCAACATACTCTAGCCTAGGTTATCCTAGCCTAGTCTAGATAATCATAGCCTAAGCTACTCTATCTTAGCCTAACCTACTATAGCCTACCTTAGCCTAGCCTGCTACAACCTAGGTTAGCATACTCTTTCCTAGATTTTCCTACCCTAGCTTAACCTAGATTACTCTAGCCTAGCCTAACCTAGATTACCCTATCTTATCTTAGCCAACTGTAGCCTACTAGCCTACTCTAACTTTGCCTACCTTAATCTAGCTTAGTCAAGTTTAGTTTAACCTACTCTAGCTTGACCTAATCTGCTCTAGCATAGCCTAATATGGCCTAGCTTGCCTAGCCTAGCCTACTCTAGCCTAATTTACCCTAGTAAGCTCTAGCCTAGCATAGATTATCCTAGACAACTCTTTCTTACTCTATAATACCCTAGCCTAGCCAACATTGTCCTAGTTTTCTCTAGCCTAGCCTAGCCTTACTTGCTCTAGCCTAGTCTAGCCTACATTATCCTAACCTGCTTTAGCTAAGCTTAGCCTAGCTTAGTTTGTTTTAACCTAGTTTACCCTACTCCAACTTAGCCTAGCTTGGACTAGCTTAGCTTGCATTAGCCTTGCTTAGCATAGCCTAGCCTAGTCTACTCTAACCTAGTCTACTATAATGTTTCCTAGTCTAGCCTAGCCTACTTTAGCATAACCTAGCCTAACCTAGTCTACCTAGCCTAGCCTAACCTAGCCTAGCCTACTCTAACCTAGTTTAGCCTAGTCTACTCTAGCCTAACCTAGACTATCCCAGCCAACTCTATCTTACTCTAACCTAACATAACATATTCTAGCCTAGGTTATATAGCCTAGTATAACAAAGCCTAGCCTAACCTACCCTATCCTAACCTAGCCTACTCTAGCCTACCTTAGCCTATCCTACCATAACCTAGGTTATCATACTCCTTCCTAGCTTTGCCTATCCTATCTTAACCTAGATTACTCTAGCCTAGCACACCCTACTATATCCTAGCTTAGCTTAGAGTCTGTAGCCTACTAGCCTACTCTAAGCTAGCCTAGCTTAATCTACCTTAGTCAAGTCTAGCCTAGCCTACTCTAGATTAACATAGTTTTGTCTAGCATAGCCTAGCCTACTCTGGTTTAACATAGTTTTCTCTAGCATAGCCTAGCATGGCCTAGGTTTCCTACCCTACTCTACTCTAGTCTACATTTCCCTAGCCAGCTCTAACCTAGCCTAGATTATCCTAGCCAACTCTATCTTACTCTATACTACCCTAGCCTAGCCCACATTATCCTAGCCTAACCTACTCTAGCCTGCTCTAGCCTAGCCTATGTTAGCCTACTCTTGCGTAGATTTACCTCGGCAAGCATACCATTGGGCATGGGATCCCCTGCAGCAAGTTTTGGGGCTCAAAGCCCAAGTTTTGGTAAAAGATGGTGTAGAACTCCGCGAATTATAGGCGCAAAGTGTGAATTGGATAATCAATTCATATGGTTGTCTTCCCTAGTAATTGTAATTTAATTCAAAGTTTTGTTGGCCTACCCATGGTCCGTGGACCATGGGATTGTATACATAGAGTGAGGCTCTAAATTGTAAAGTGAGCTAAGCTAAGTAGAGATATAGAATAGTGAAGGCATGGTAAGAGCATAGAGTGAAAGTTGAAGTGTATTGGGTCATAGTAGTAGGAAGAGGCTCTGCAACTGAGTGCGAAGAGGCCTAGTAGAGTCCGTTGCTGAGTAAGCAGACCCCTATAGTTGAGTGCATAGAGCGGAGTCGGGTTTGCACTTGGTATTGAAAGCTAATAAAGAGAAGTTTATTTTGTACATCTATTCTTGAATCTGTATTTTGATGCTATGCATTACCTTTACTCTGTTATTTACTACGGGCAATTGATAAATACATGTATGAATGATTATATGTGAATTTAATCTAAGTAATCAGCTACTGAAAGGCTAATTAAGGAAGACTTGGGTAAATAACACGGGTCATGCCACGACTAGAACTATGTGAAGGCGGTATCACAGGGTGTGGGGTACCCGCAGGTGCGTGTAGCATAGCAAGTGTGAAGGTTGGACCGCTTACCAATCACCACGTATCAGACATCCCCAGGGTGTAGAAACTTCATTCTAGCACCCCCCCATACTACTTTAGGTGAGACTCAGTCTACGCTCTGCGAACTGTTGTCGAAAGGGCCAGTAGTACCAGGATTTGCTGGCTAACTCACTTATGAATGTAGGTCAAGCTCCACTAAGCCAAAAAATGGTTCTGTTGCTAGGATCGTGATCTGCATAAGGGACGTTTGATGTCGTGCCACTAGAACCCAACAAAGAAGGAAATTGAACAGTGGTTAGACAAGAAGATTCACGAGTTCATGAGACAAGAAAACAGAAATCCTCAAAAATCTAAGGAAACTTTGCTGGATTGTTATGCATATATGGAAATTTGTGAGATTTTCTTGTCATCTTTTCCATCGGTACTATATGAGTGGATCACGAAGTTAGCAAACAGCTAGCGAAGGTGTAGACTCGACCAACCAATAGTGTGGACTCCAGAATTAGTGCACAAACTAGAAGCATTAGAAGATAAGATCACACGAGTTGTGGACCATTAGCTCAATCGGATAATAGGGGGATCTATCACTGAGTTTGTAATAGACATGACTGTGAGCTATAGTGAGGCAGAGCAATGCTTTCTCAAGGGATCACGAGGTAAGTATATTAAATCTTTGAACACATGGATTAAGATGTTGTTATGTGATAAGTGGGTTATGTGAATAAATTAATGTTTGGGACTAAGCAGAGCAGAAAGATCTATAGAAGTGAAGTAGTGAAGAATTAGAAAACAGTCCCTTAATTTCACCCTCATGGGAGAGCAAGGATGAACTTGTGAAGTTTTCACCAAGAGGTGCGATTAGTTTGATAAGGTAGTAGATTCCGTAGTTACCATCTCCACCCACACCACCAACTGCTTCACCTCCCTCACCTCCATCTCCACCCACTCCACCTCCACCACCTCCACAGTTCACTATGGTGAGCACGATCAAACTACCATTGTTCAAAGGAGTAGGGAATGAGGATCCAGACCAATTCTGGTTCATGGTAAGAGCAATATGGGAAGCACAAGGTGTCATGGACAACAAAATTAAGAAGGATATATTAGTGAGCATGCTGTAGGATTGTGCATTGACATGGTATATAAAGCACTCTAACGACCACCCAAACACAAGGATAGTAGAAATCTAGAACATGTTGAATAGGGAATTTAGCAGACCAAAGTCAAAAACACAATCAATCATTGGGTTTAAAGAGATCATGATCCTCCCGAGTGAGACTCTCTGGGATCTGGATCAATGGCTAAAGAGCATGATCTGCAAAGCCAATATGACATTGACAGATGGACAACATCGCACATGGTTTGTAGCATCTTTGGCACCGCACTTGAGGACAGTGCTGTCACAACAGAAACTTTCTACCTAGGCCAAAGCATTGGAAATGGTGATGAGATTACATGAGACCCCGATACATGACCCTGGGTTGGGATTTCAAAAAATCCACGCACAACTACAGAATCTGTGTTTGGAAATGCAAAGCTTGAAGCAAGATAGGGTACTGCAGCTAGAGGCACGCGAGGAAGTATGGTGCATAAAATGTAAAGGCCAGGGCCATGACAAGGATCATTGTCCAGTGTTCGTGAACTACTTGGTAGGAGGAGGGTCAATGCCAATGAGAACGGAGGCACAGGCAGGACCGAGTGTGGCACCCACTTTATGGTGCGTGATCTGTCAGATAGGAGGGAAACACACGACAGACAATTGTCATTTGTTGTAGAAGTATACAGAGACACCCTAGCAATTGTTTTGTAATTACAGGATGGTAGGCCACGATGAGCGCACTTGCCATAGTTATGAGCTAATGATGGATCGGACCCTAGCCTGTAGGATGTAGACCAAAACGCGAGCCCTCAACCCAGATGCGGGGATGGTGCACACTGGATTTCAAGGGTGAGGTCGAGGACGAGGTGGAATGGGACCAAGAAGGGCCCGCAGTCAATTAATTTGTTACAATTGCAAAGGACTAGGGCACTATGCCTGTGATTGTCCCAACCCAACAAGGATATCCTATTTGTATTTTGCTCAGTTTGATCATGAAACCAATAGACTGTCCTATGTTGATCACAAAAATGCATGAAAACGGGGTATTCTAGCCTCCCTTGACTCAGAATATACAAATGATGAGGTCTGAACCGCGAGAAGAAGACCCGAATATAAACATGATGCTCAAAAGTGGTGTGACCACGGGAGAGGATAAGGGAAAGTAGTCAGAGGAAAGTACATGGGTTCACAAGGCTCCTACAAAGGAACCCAAGTTTGACTTAGAATCCGCAAAGGAGACATTCAAGGAAGCTATGAAGAGCTTCGTGGAGGCCTCCACTTCAGGTAGTAAGGATTAACCAGAGCCGGGAATGGATCCTTCAATGCTCACTACCTTTCTGGAGACATGCATGAAATTGTTGCACGACAACAAGGCAGTTAAAGGACTACGGGAACTGATCACCAGGTGCATGAGGTCATGGGAACCACACGTAGTCCAGCAATTAGGAAAGTATGCATTACGCACTGGAAGGGAGATGAGGTTGACTGCATAAATTAGTGAGTATGAAATGGATCAGGTAATCCTAGATCTAGGTTTTGACACGAATTTATTACTGAAGAAAACATGGGAACGCATGGGCAAGCCCACATTACAGTGGTCCCCTATTCAATTATGGATGGCAGACCAACAGAAGATTTTCCCCATGGGGAGGTTGCAAGGGATAACAGTTGATGTTGAAGGCGCAAGCGCGCAGACGGTTTTTGAAGGTAAAATATATTGTCAATGACAACAATCCCTATCCCTCATTGTTAGGAATATACTGGGCGACCGATATGAAAGGAGTCACCAATCTCAATAAGCGCAAAATGATATTCGATAAAAAGTCACTACGTGTAGTAGTCCCACTGGACCTAGCTAAAGGAGCGCACTACACTGAACCAGTGCGCGATGTGATAGAAACAATGATCTCGATTGTATATACAAGATAACTGCGAGAGACCAGGATTAGGTGAATACAACTGCAGATGGGAGGATCTCGTGGGAGAGTGAAAGCTCCTGCACTTCGGATTCAGATGAGGAAGTAGAGCGATGGAAAAATTGGTTGCACGAAGTAATTACGCTGAATTGTAACATGATGATCAAGTCACTACGTTATGTGACAACGAAGGCAAGAAAGCTACCGACATATGATGGATTGTTAGAGGTGGATGAATTCCTGAGAAAATTTGAGAGGACAGTACGAGAATAGCAGTGGTTCGATGCGTTGAAGTGGGCACTACATGCAACACCCTCACGATGGTGGGGTACGCAACAAGAAAACTTTCGGGATTTGCGCAGATGCAAAACGATGATGCACCTATGATTTGGGAAACTCCAACTAAGGTTAGAAGAAAAATACGATGGATGAGATGACCAATGCATGCACCTCGTGAAATGGACCAAGGTCTATGGGGAAGAACCACAACCTAAGTGGGTGCACCTATTCTGCCATACCGTGGACGTCATACCCATGAATTGGTATACAGAGACAAAGCTTCACCATGGTTGGGGCAAATGGGAAGTGTTGCGTGAGGGATTCTTGTTAACATTCACATTTTAATAACGTTGGTCAGATAATGTGGATGATGTGCTACAAGCAGTGAAATATGCTATCTTTAAAATACAACATGAGCCAATAGAAGTACTTTAGCCAGAATGGAAAATGCAATTAAGTAGCACGATGAAGTGCTATAATGTGAATGTTGAGGAGGATGATGATGACCCCTGAAATATTGATATTCTAGAAACCGAAGGCTATTGCGAGTTTTGAGGACCATCAATAGAGGATCCTGACATCACCGCGCCACTAAAAACGAAGCAGGTAAATATTAGCACAGAATCCGAGCCGAAGTATGCGACGCTTGGTGACTATTGGGATGATGCTATTGTAGATAATCTCGTTAAGTTACTCTACGAATACCAAGACTTGTTCTCGACCAAAATCACAGACTTAAAAGGGATCATTGGCAACCTAGGGATGATGAAGATCACTTTGAAACTAGACGCGGGGCCAGTTAAGCAACGACCTTACCACTTGAACCCAAAGTATAAAGAAAAGGTCCTCGACGAATTAGATAAAATTCTCACAACCAAAATTATCGAACCAGTGGAGGAATCCGATTGCGTGAGTCCTATGATAGTATAGGAGAAAAACATAGAAAGGTGAGATAAGAATATGAGTGGACCTCAGGAAGCTCAATGATGCCTATGTTCACGATCCATTCTTGACACCATTCACAGATGAAGTATTGGAGAATGTTGGTGGTTAGGAAGCTTACTCATTTATGGATGGCTTCTTAGGGTACCATCAAATTAAGATCATGGCAGAAGATATGAGAAAAACAACCTTTGCGACAGAATGGGGCTACTTTCAGTACACCGTTATGCCCTTTGGACTAAAGAATGTGCCAATGATATTCTCACGGATAGTGGTGGTGGCATTCAAAGAATACATCCACAAGTTCTTGGAGGTCTATCTGGATGATTGGACTATCTTTGGATTAGTTAAGCACCATGTAGCAAGCCTACAGTTGATGCTGGATACTTGCCGCCAACACCATATTGTGTTGAACCTAAATAAGTGAACATTCCTCATTCCATTTGGAAACCTGCTAGGACATGTGGTCTGCAAACAAGGACTGATGGTGGACCTTGTGAAGATTGTCGTTATCCTCAACTTGGAAGCACCGCGAAGTGTTAAACAACTGCGCGCTACCTTGGGACACATCGGATACTGTAGGAAGTTTATCAAGAGTTATACCCAAATAACTACGGAGATGGAAAAGCTATTGAAAAAATATGCAAAATATTGCTAGAATGATGATTGGATGAAGAGTTTGGATGTCCTAAAGGGGAAACTGGCCTTTGCACCAATTTTGGTCTTCTTGAAATGGGACGTGGAATTTCATGTACATGTTGACGTGGCGTGTATCGCGTTGGGAGCCGTACTCACACAGGAAGGAGTGGAAGGTGTGGATCATCCAATTGCATTTGTGAGTTGAATATTATCTAAAACAAAAAAGAACTACTCTACTACGAAGCACGAAGGGTTGGCAATGTTGTACGCGCTCCAGAAATATCGACACTATTTGCTTGGCAGACATTTCAATATGTACACTGACCATTTTGCATTGAAATACTTGGTGAACATGCTCGTGTTGGGTGGGCGAATATGAAAATGGCTTTTACTGCTTCAAGAATATTATTTTAAGGTCATAGTCAAGCTGAGCTGCTTGAATTCAGAATCAAACCACTTGTCACGAATTGAGACGGGCAAGAAACCAACAAATTTGGAGGAGGGACTACTGGATGCACATGTTTTTGCACTACGCATTGCAGACGGACACTTCAAAGATATAATCCATTTTCTAACAATAGGAACTGTGTTGAAGGAGTAGTCAATCCAACAGAAGAAGGAATTGGTGGTGCATGCGAAGGACTTTTATGTCATCGCGGGGCACCTCTACAAGATGGGAAACGATGAGATATTGCGAAGACACGTACCTGAATTCGAATGAGGTCAGATCATTCTGGAAGCACATGGGGACATTGCAAGATGACACTATGCTGGAAACGCGACCGCACAAAATATTCTTCACATAGGGTTATGGTGGCCGACCCTGCACTAGGATTCAAAAGCGCATTGTAAGGCTTGCGATATATGTCAAAGGACGGGAAAGCCATCATGAAGGGATGAGATGCCACTAAATCCCCAAATGACACACTAGCCATTAGAGAAATGGGCAATTAACTTTATGGGCCCAATCAAACCTTAGGGAAAGATGGGTGCGCGCTACATCATCACCACGACGAACTACCTAACACGATGGGTGGCAGCACAACTGGTCAAGGACTACATGGCTACCATGACTGAAAAGTTTTTGTTCGAAAATGTGTTGACACAATTTGGCTACCCAAAATTCTTAATGCACGATTGCAAAACACATTTCTTGAATGAAACCATCAGCGTGCTTATAGAAAAGAAAAGTTCTAGGTTTATCACTAGAAAAGTACACCATGCCACCCATAGGCTAATGGAACAGTAGAAGCATTCAATAAACTAATAGAGACTGTGTTGACGAAAATATGTAATGTCAAGCGAGATAACTGGGACCTATGCATACCCACAGTGCTATGGCCATATAGGACAACGTGTAAGAAATTGACAGGACAGACACCATTCTGGTTGGTCTATGGTATAGAAGAAGTCATGCCGATGGAGTACATCGTACCTAGTTTGTGAATAGTAGTGCTCACAGGCATGACGGACCACGAAGCTCTATAAGAAAGGCTTGCACAATTAAAACAACTTGAGGAAGAACGATTTCTAGCCGGATTTCACCAATAGGTACAAAAGCAGCGAGAGCAAGCCTGGCACGACCACCATATCAAGTTGCGCACCTTCAAGGTAAATGATTTAGTGTTGTTGTATGACAACAAGTTCTAAAAATTTCCTAGAAAATTTAGAATGAATTGTTTGGGACCATATGTGGTCAAAGAGGTCACAGACAGAGGTGCGGTCCAGCTAGTTAAATTTAATGGAGAACGCTTCCCAGGAAAAGTAAACGATAGTCGCCTGAAGCCCTACACGGGTGGGCCAACTATCTGAATAACTAACTGAAGCATAGTTTTCATGAACCAAGGAGCCAGACATAGGCGCGAGACTATAAACAGAAGAACTAAAAGCCAGTATCAAAGAAGAGACTTGAGTCAGACGCAAATGATGTTGAAGTAGAAATGGAGCAAATCCACCAAAAAGCAGCCCAATGCACTGTGGACCTTCATGCAACGCAGACACAGTTGGAGGGGCTCCATGCCAAGATTTCCACACTAACAGAGTGACTCAGGATGAGTCACGATGATTGTTTTGGGGGCTTGTTGAGCATGGGACCCCCTGTAGTAGGTTTTGGGGCTCAAATCCCAAGTTTTGGTCAAATATGGTGTAGAACTTCGTGAAGTACGGGTGTAGAGCACAAATTGGATAATTGAGTCATAGGGTTGTCTGCCCTAATAATTGTAATTTAATGTAAAGTTGTGTCAGCCTACCCATGGTCTGTGGACCATGGGATTGTATATATGGAGCGAGGCTCTAAATTGTAAAGTCAGCTAAGTAGAGTAGAGATATAGAATAGTGAAGGCATGGTAAGAGTATAGAGTGAAAGTTGAAGTGTATTGGGTCATAGTAGTAAGAAGAGGCTTTGCAGTTGAGTGTGCAAAGGCCTAGTAGAGTACGCAGCTGAGTGCACAGACCCCTATAGCTGAGTGGGCAGGGCAGAGTCGGGCTTGTACTTGGGACTGAAAGCTAATAAAGAGAAGTTTATTTTGTACATCTATTCTTAAATCTGTATTTTGATGTTATGCATTACCTTTACTCTATTATTTATTGTGCGTAATTGATAAATACAAGTATGAATGATTATGTATGAATTTAGTCTAAGTAATCAGCTATCAAAAGTCTAATTAAGGAAGACTTGGGTAAATAACAAAGGTCACGCCACGACTAGAATTGGTGCACGCTACATCATCACCACGACGAACTACCTAACACGATGGGTGGCAGCACAACTGGTCAAGGACTACATGGCTACCATGACTGCAAAGTTTTTGTTCGAAAATGTGTTGACACAATTTGGCTACCCAAAATTCTTAATGCACGATTGGAAAACACATTTCTTGAATGAAACTATCAGCGTGCTTATAGAAACGTTCTAGGTTTATCACTAGAAAAGTACACCATGCCACCCATAGGCTAATGGAACAGTAGAAGCATTCAATAAACTACTAGAGACTGTGTTGACGAAAATATGTAATTTGCGGCGAGATAACTAGGACCTATGCATACCCACAGTGTTATGGCCATATAGGACAACGTGTAAGAAATTGACAGGACAGACACCATTCTGGTTGGTCTATGGTATAGAAGAAGTCATGCCGATGGAGTACATCGTACCTAGTTTGTGAATAGTAGTGCTCACAGGCATGACGGACCACGAAGCTCTATAAGAAAGGCTTGCACAATTAAAACAACTTGAGGAAGAATGATTTCTAGCCAGATTTCACCAATAGGTACAAAAGCAGCGAGAGCAAGCCTGGCACGACCACCATATCAAGTTGCGCACCTTCAAGGTAAATGATTTAGTGCTGTTGTATGACAACAAGTTCTAAAAATTTCCTGGAAAATTTAGAATGAATTGTTTGGGACCATATGTGGTCAAAGAGGTCACAGACAGAGGTGCGGTCCAGCTAGTTAAATTTAATGGAGAACGCTTCCCAGGAAAAGTAAACGATAGTCGCCTGAAGCCCTACACGGGTGGGCCAACTATCTGAATAACCAACTGAAGCATAGTTTTCATGAACCAAGGAGCCAGACATAGGCGCGAGACTATAAACAGAAGCACTAAAAGCCAGTATCAAAGAAGATACTTGAGTCAGACGCAAATGATGTTGAAGTAGAAATGGAGCAAATCCACCAAAAAGCAGCCCAATGCACTGTGGACCTTCATGCAACGCAGACACAGTTGGAGGGGCTCCGTGCCAAGATTTCCACACTAACAGAGTGACTCAGGATGAGTCACGATGATTGTTTTGGGGGCTTGTTGAGCATGGGACCCCCTGTAGTAGGTTTTGGGGCTCAAATCCCAAGTTTTGGTCAAATATGGTGTAGAACTCCGTGAAGTACGGGTGTAGAGCACAAATTGGATAATTGAGTCATAGGGTTGTCTGCCCTAATAATTGTAATTTAATGTAAAGTTGTGTCAGCCTACCCATGGTCTGTGGACCATGGGATTGTATATATGGAGCGAGGCTCTAAAATGTAAAGTCAGCTAAGTAGAGTAGAGATATAGAATAGTGAAGGCATGGTAAGAGCATAGAGTGAAAGTTGAAGTGTATTGGGTCATGGTAGTAAGAAGAGGCTTTGCAGCTGAGTGTGCAAAGGCCTAGTAGAGTCCGCGGCTAAGTGCACAGACCCCTATAGCTGAGTGGGCAGGGCAGAGTCGGGCTTGTACTTGGGACTGAAAGCTAATAAAGAGAAGTTTATTTTGTACATCTATTCTTAAATCTATATTTTGATGTTATGCATTACCTTTACTCTATTATTTATTGTGCGCAATTGATAAATACAAGTATGAATGATTATGTATGAATTTAGTCTAAGTAATCAACTATCAAAAGGCTAATTAAGGAAGACCTCGGTAAATAACAAAGGTCACGCCACAAATAGAATTGCGTGAAGGCAATATCATAGCGCACGTGGTGCACGCAGGTGTGCATAGCACAATAAGTGTGAAGGTTGGACTATGTACCAATCACCACATATCAGACATCCCCAAGGTGTGGAAACCTCGTTCTAGCACCCTCCCATACTACTTCGAGTGAGACATCAGTCCGCACTCTGCGGACTGTTGCTGAAAGGGCCAGTAGTACTGAGATTTGCTTGGCTAAATCATGTTCGAACCTGGGTTAGGCTCCCACTAATCCAACATCTAACCTAGCCTATGCTACCCTAATCTTGCCTAGCCTAGCCTAGCCTAGCTTACTCTAGCCTATCCTAGCCTAGCCTACCCTACCTTAGCTTAGCCTACTCTAACCTAGCCTGCTTTATCCTAGCCTACCTGTCATGCGGAAAGAGTTATTTTTGGGGACAAACCTAACCTCCCTAGGAGTCTAAGACTCTCTAGTGACAAACAAACCAAACAAGAGCAATCCTTCTCTAAACACACATTACTCTATGGGAGATCAAGTGTTTTCCGATCTTACCTTAGGTCCAACGCTTGTTGTAGCAGTCCAGCCTTGCTGATCCAGATGAGCTCCTCCTTTATTTTAAGACCTGCATACACTAACAAAGCAAACGATTACATAACACCTGAATATTCGTCATAAAACAAAGCATATTCATCACATAGACCAAGGAGTACATGAAATAATTCATTAACAACAAATCATTGAGAAGAATGGACTTATTTGTATTAAGGAAAGAAAAAAGGAACCATTACAACCTGAGCCTTGGTGTTGTGCGAGCTCCTGCCAGGGTCCAACAAGAGATTTCCTCTACTTTGACAAGCTCACCCACTCCCAATATGGCAACAAGGAAGGATAGTGATCTCTCCTCACAAGTCAACAATGGAAGTCCTAATTCCAGCAGCATTTACCCTTTAGAATGTTCAGCTTTCAACCTCCCCTCCTTTGGCCCAAGGCCTGTATTTATAGTATTCTAGAGGAAGTTATTCAGTTCCAACATCAATGGGATACTCCCTCTTTGGATGGGGTAGCTCCTCTCTTGATGGGATAAGTTCCTCTATCATAGGGATGCATGAACCATCTGGAGGCGCTCAATACACGTCAAACACTCTTCTAGAAAGCTCTAGAAGTGACCACAAGTAACTTTTTTAAGATGAAACTCGCGCCTTTTGACCTTTACAGGGTACGCACCCATCCCTTGACTTACAGAGCGTACAAGTACACAGGTACAATGAGCTTGGGATGCGTACACGCAGGCATGGTAGAGAGAACCTGCGTACCTAGAGATAAACA